>WNWK01015120.1:0-48909 GCA_009830355.1 Cherax destructor
CAATCATCTCTTTCTTATCATTGCACAACATCCACGCACATTCAAACATCCCACTTTGACGATTTTCTTCTTCTTTTTAGTAAGCTATACAGGAAAAGGGGTTACTAGCCCATTGTTCCCGGCATTTTAGTTGACTTTTACAACACGCATGGCTTACGGAGGAAAGATTCTTATTCCACTTCCCCATGGATAAAAGAAGTATATATAATAAATGTCCTCAGGTTATATTTCAACTAGTATGTATTCTTGATAAGGCCTCATTGAGATTATGTTGCTCAGTTCTGGTCTTCTTAGATAATAATAATAATAATATCTTTATTTACTACAAGTACATGTACATGGTATACAGGTCTAGCTGACATCAATGACATACTACTACAGTGGACCCCTGGATTACGTAGTCGTCGGATTTTGTAAAATTCGGAATAAGTAACATTTTTTCGTAAAAATATTGGTTCGGTATAAGTAGATCTGCTCAGAATTAGTAATTCATCCTGGATGTGTACGCATGGCCCGGACGGTCCAACACTCCATCCAGAGTCAGTGTGCCATTGTTTACTAGCAAGTGACAGTCACCCAGGCATTCATACCATACATTTTTGTCATTATTCCATTGTTTTTAGTGCTTGCAACTGCTAAATAAGCCACCATGGGCCTCAAAGAAAGCTCCTAGTGCCAGCCCTGTGGTAAAGAGGCTCAGAAATACGGTAGAACTGAAAAAGGAGATCATTGCAAAATATGAAAGTGGAGTACGTGTCGCTGAGCTGGCCAGGCTGTATGGCAAAGCCTATATAACCATCGCTTCCATCGTGGCCAAGGGAAATGAAATCAAGGAAGCTGTTGTTGCGAAAGGTGCAAATATGATCACAAAACAGAAATTGCAAATACAGTGGACCCCGGAATCGTACTGCTCCCAACTCGAATAATTATGTAAGTGCTTTTGTAAGTGTATTTTGGGGTCTGAAACAGACTAATCTAATTTATATTTGTCCTTATGGGAACAAATTCGTTCGGTAATGGCACTAGAACAGCATTCTGGAACGAATTATGTTCCGATTTCCGGGGATCCACTGTACTGGAAGATGTAGAAACTTTGTTGTTGGCGTGGATGAACGAGAAAGAATTAGCAGGAGATAGTGTCACGCAGGCAATAATATCTGAAAAAGCAAGGCAGTTGCATGATGATCTCGCCAAGAAAATGCCTGCAGAGTGATGAAGTGAGCGAATTTATAGCCAGCAAAGACTGGTTTGACAGATTTAAGAAGCGTAGTGGCATACACAGTGTGATAAGGCATGGTGAGGCAGCCAGTTCAGACAAATTTGTGGCTGAAAAATATGTGCATGAATTTAAAATCTATGTAAAGGCTGAAGGATTTAAACCCCAACAAGTGTTTAATTGCGAAGAAACAGGCCTATTTTGGAAGAAAATGCCAAACAGGACCTACATTACATAGGAGGAAAAGGCACTGCCAGGACACAAGCCTATGAAAGACAGGCTAACTCTTATGTTGTGTAGTAATGCTAGTGGGGATTTCAAAGTGAAGGCTTTACTGGTGTATCACTGAAAATCCCAGTGTTTAAGAAATACAGTGTTGCCAAGGCTAATTTGTGTGTGATGTGGAAGGCTAACACTAAGGCATGGGTCACAAGGGAAATTTTCCTTGATTGGTTCAATGAAGTGTTTGGCCCCAGTATGAAGAAATATCTCCTGGAAAATAAATTGAACCTCAAGTGCCTCCTGGTAATGGACAATGCTCCTTCTCATCCTCGAGACTTGGAAGAGCAAATTGTGGAGAACTTTAAGTTCATCACAGTGAAGTTCTTGCCCCCTAATACCACTCCTCTCCTCCAGCCCATGGACCAGCAGGTCATTTCAAACTTAAAAAAACTGTACACCAAAGCAATGTTTCAAAGATGCTTTGACATAACCTCGGACACTCGATTGACCCTAAAAGAGTTTTGGAAAGATCACTTCTCTATCCTCCATTGCATAAACCATATAGGGAAGGCTTAGGAGAAAGTGAGCTACAGGACTTTGAACTCTGCTTGGAGAAAACTGTGGCCAGACTGTGTCCCAGAGAGGGATTTTGAAGGTTTTGGGGCTGAGCCTCAGGACCCTGAGCCTGTTGTGGAAAAAATTGTGGCACTAGGGAAGCATGCATGAGCGTATTTAATAGGAGTGAATGGAAACAAATGGTTTTTAGGAGTGTGAGCAGGGTAACATTTATGAAAGGATTCAGGGAAACCAGCAGGCTGGACTTGAGTCCTGGAGATGGGAAGTACAGTGTCTGCACTCTGAAGGAGGGGTGTTAATGTTGCAGTTATATAACTGTAGTGTAAGCACGCCTCTGGCAAGACAATAATGGAGTGAATGATGATGAAAGTTTTTCTTTTTCAGGCCACCCTGCTTTAGTGGGAAACGGCTGATGTGTTAATAATAAAAAATATATATAACCCTATTTAATCTACCTAACCTATGCTAACTTAACCTTACCTGTATGGGCAGTCAATAAATTCCACCACTATCAAAGACTAGCAGTAAAACATCAGTTTAATGGACCCCAATTTAACCTATTTCATATTTAATGGAGAAAACCTATTGTCCAGACAAAAGCTGGAAATAATGAACAAAGTCCATCATATCTGAACTTTGTCCTTTGTTATGACAGTCTGCTGGTAATTTAATTACAGTACTTTTCGGATTGGTCAGAGTGTCCAATGTTACTTGTAAGAGTGGGCAAATCTAGTCATGTCCATTTGTATTGTTACTTAGTGGAAACTTGTGCACATACACTCAAATCTTCCACTGAAGCCATCTTGATTGAAATGCATTGCAAGCTTTCCCTGAAATGCATTACATAATACAGTGGACCCCCGGTTTATAATAATAATAATAATAATAATAATAATAATATATTTTTATTTCGTTGCAAGTTACAAGTATACATAGGTATTGGTAGTTACAATTATAAAACTGTAATGCAAGGAGAGCCACTGGTATGCCATGGCATTAGGGGCAGCTTAGTCTAAAGACTTATTCACTATGTACATAATACTAGAGAAATTGATTGAGTTTATTCTAGTTATATATTATTTCAAATTACAATATGATTATACTACACTATTAAAAAGACAATACTAGAGAAATTGGTTGAGTTTATTCTAGGTGTATATTTTATTTTAAATTACAATATGTTGATGCTATACGTACTAGTAAAATATCAATACTAGAGAAATTTATTGAGTTTCTTCTAGTTATATATTTTATTTCAAATTAACAATATGATGATACTATACTATTAAAATGACAATATGATGATATGAAATTGCAACAAGTGTTAAGGAGGATGACAATATAAAACTGAGATTATCTTAAGTAAAATAACATTGGGTTTGAAAGTTTGTTACAGTATGAGTATTTAGTATAGGGCAAGTAGGTGATTTTTGAGAAGAGTCTTGAATTGATTTTCCGACAAGGGTAACTTAATATTTACTGGTAATGAATTCCAGATTCTGGGGCCCTTTATGTGCATAGAATATTTACATTGGTTGGTATGGACTCGGGGTATGTCAAAGAGTGATCTGTGTCTTGTGTCATGGTCGTGGGACCTATTAAAGTTGTTGAGGAGAATTTTGAGTGGAGGGTTGATATTAGCATGTAGAGTTTTATGTATGTAGTAGGCACATGAATAGGTATGAATGTTTTTTATGGTGAGTAGTTTTAAAGTTTTGAATATAGGTGGAGTATGCTGTCTAGAGTGGGAATTTGTTATCATCCTGACTGCAGCCTTTTGCTGGGTTATGAGTGGTCTAAGGTGATTTAATGTTGTTGAACCCCATGCACAGATTCCATACGTGAGATAAGGGTAGATAAGTGAATGATATAGTGCAATGAGAGCTGGTTGTGGCACATAATAGCATATCTTTGATAATATACCTACTGTCTTTGAGATTTCTTGGAAATTTTTTGTATGTGTGTTTGGAATTTAAGACTACAGTGGACCCCGAGTTTCGTAAACCCCGGAAATCGTACAATTATGTAAGTATAATATTGTAAGTGCTTGTGGAAGTGTATTTTTGGGGGTCTGAAATAGACTAACCTACGTGACATTTTTCCTTAAGGGAGTAAATTCGTTCGGTAATGGCACTTGAGCAGACTTCAGGAGTGAAGTTTTTACGAAACTCGGGGGTCCACTGTACTGGCTTCTGTTGCTAAGGTACGACTTTAGGTAGTTGAGTGGGTGCCCCCTAATACCATAGTGTGCTAATTTTGTGCAATAAATCATGGTCGACTGTATCAAATGCTTTGCGTAGGTCTATGAAGATTCCCAGCGGGACTTCTTTCTTCTCAAGTGCGGTGTATATTAACTCTAACATGTGTGTTACATCATCGTTTGTGCTCTTGTTAGTCCTGAATCCAAATTGACAGGGGTTGAGTACATTGTGTGAGACGAGGTAGGAATAGATCTGTCTATGAATTAATTTTTCGAAGATTTTAGAAAGCAGTGGTAAATTTGAGATTGGTCTATAATTATTCAAGTCAAGTTGGTCACCTCCTTCGTGGATCGGGGTAACCCTAGCTATTTTGAGAATTGATGGGAAGGTAGAAGATTCAATGGATTTATTGAATAATGCTGCTATAATTGGTGACAGTACCTGTGAAGCTTTTTTGTACATAAAGGGTGGTAAGCTGTTTATGTCTCCTGCTTTGTTTTTAAGGGTGTTGATTATGAGCGAGACTTCAATTGAGTTGGTAGGAGCTAGGAATAGTGTATCTGGGTAGGTGTTGGTGAGGTAGTCTGTTGGACGAGTGTTCAAGCTTGGGATTTTACTCGCTAGATTCTTTCCTATGGTGGAGAAGAAAACAATAAGTCTGTTTGCTGTCTCAGTTGGTGAGAGTAGGGGTTCGTCTGTTTTTGATAATTTGATGGTATTGTTCGTGGATATCTTTTTATTTCCTAGAATTGCAGATAGGGTTTCCAGGTCTTTTTCATATCACCTTTTACAGTCTGGAGTCTGTTCTCATAATACAATTTTTTGGACCTTCTTATCAGGCTAGTAAGGATTGATGAGTAGCGTTTGGATTGTTCTCTCGTTATTAGACCCCTTCTGTATTGTTTTTCATATTGGTGCCTCTTGTTTATGGATTTAAGGATGCTGGGTGTTAGCCAGGGATTGTTAAGTCTTTTAGCTGTGATCTGTTTAGTTTTTTTAGGGCAATGTCTGTTATAGAGGTTGTGTGTTTTTTTTAAGAAAGTTCTTGATGCATTCATTAGTATCTGAATATGTTTCTAATTCATTAAGCCAGTCAATGTTCGTCATAGCTGATATAAAATTATTAACAGCTGACTCATTATGTAGTCTGAAGGTAACTTTTGTAATTTCTTGGGGCAAAATGCCTAGGTTAATTATGAGAAAGGTAGGGTAGTGGTCTGTGGTGTTTTCTGTGATTATGCCTGATTTTAGAGGGGATATAGGGTTAGTCCAGATGTGGTCTAATAATGAGGTACTATTCTCAGAGATTCTTGTAGGTTTTGATATTGTTGGTAGTAATAAGCAGTTGCTCATAGTGTTTGTGAATTCAGTTACCTGTGGGTCCTGGTCATGTAGGAGATTTATGTTGAAATCTCCTGTGAGCAGCAAATGATCTTTGTTCAGGCATGTGAATCCATTATCAGGTTTCCTAGTTTTTCACTAAAGTGGTGGATGTTTGACGTAATTAATTCATTCCAGAATGCTGTTCAAGTGCCGTTACCAAACGAATTTGTTCCCATAAGGAATAATGTAAATTAGATTAGTCCTTTTAGACCCCCAAAAATACACTTACACGAGTTTGGAGCAGTATGTAAACCAGGGGTCCACTGTAGTGACTTTCTTTTGTGCCTAACAATGTTTTATTACATGTAAAGTACTACATTGTTTTTGTACTGCATAAAAAGAAAGAACTATTTGAATTTGATTTAAATCTTCCACTGAAGCCAATCTTGAATATAGTATTTAGTTAATAGTATTTCAAATTCTGTGAATGTCCACTAACCGTGCAACATGTGATTGCAATCATTAATTCAATATGTAAAAACACTTAAAATTCACCAGGGAATTTAAGGTTTAATATTAATTCAGGGAGGGATTAAATCACAATTAGTCAAAATAACAGAATTATTGGAATATTTCAAGATTATAATATTAGATTGTTGCTTTTGGGAACAATATTAACAGGGATGAAAATATATTGGAATTGCTGGGGTAGGCAGAGAGGGGTTGGTGCAGCAGATATATACTATAACAGCAACAAGTCAGCGCTATGACACAGCAGCAGCAAACCAGCAGTTTGGCAGTGGCAGTACAACAGCAGCAGCAAACCAGCAGTTTGGCAGTGGCAGTACAACAGCAGCAGCAAACCAGCAGTTTGGCAGTGGCAGTACAACAGCAGCAGCAAACCAGCAGTTTGGCAGTACAGCAGCAGCATATACATACAGTAAGTATGTGTTTAACAGCACCTCAGGAACAGCAATCAAACCACACAACTAATCAAAAAAGAAATTTAAGAGATTTTGCACACACAGATCACAAAAATAATATCACAACTGCAAAACAAAAAGAGGCTGGCTAACAGGAGTATCACAGACAGGAGATACCATGTAAATAATGATATTCCTGAATAATAATAATAATAATAATAATAAATAATATTTATTTCTACAAGTACAGTGGACCCCCGAGTTTCGGCTACCATGAGTATCGGCCGACTCATGTTTCGGTCGCTTAAATACTCAACTATATGTACTTACAGTATATTGTAAACTGTTTACTATAATTCTTACCATTTAGTTTTAAGTTAATTTTAAGTCTGCCCACAATGGTCTGCATATTAGCGGCTTTTGGCGTGTATACCTCTTGTAATCTCATAACCCATTGTAAATCTTTGTATCATGTCACAATACGTAAACTATTATTATTATTATTTCGGCCCAATTTTAGCCCGATTATCGGCCGTTTCCCCGAGTTTCGGCCTAAGTACCAGACCTGTCTGCCTGCCCGTGCTTGCGCACCTCCCTGCGCAGGCGTCGTGAGCCAGTCTAGCTTTGTTTATCCTTGAGTGAACATTACCCTGCTCACTCATCCAAACATTTCACAATAAATTCATTGTGTTTAGTGCTTGTTTATTGATTGTGACTGTGAAATAAGCCACCATGGGCCCAAAAAAACTTCATAGTGGCAGCCCTTTGGTAAAAAAAGTGACAAACACAATAGAATTGAAGAAAGAAATTGTAGCAAAGTACCAAAGTGGAGGAGGAAGAGAGAGGGAAGAATGTGCCTTCTTCAGTGATTCTACGATATATACAATACTAAAGCAGCATGAGTCGATAAAGGCTATAGCACCAGCCAGCGATAAAGTGTAGCATTAACAATATAGCAAGTAAGTTAAGCGATAGAAAAATGACGACACGAAACTTAACTCCATTGTTGTTTGAGGTATATAGGGGCACTGAGAGCAACGCCACCATCTCTTCCAAGGCAAGTGTAAATATTTCTTATTTATAAAGTGTAAATATTTCTTATTTATAAAGTGTAAATATTTCTTATTTATAAAGTGTAAATATTTCTTATTTATAAAGTGTAAATATTTCTTATTTATAAAGTGTAAATATTTCTTATTTATAAAGTGTAAATATTTCTTATTTATAAATTACATACACTGTTTCAGTGTGAATAGTGGTGGTGGCTTCTGCTGCAGCCTACCACCACCACCACTATATGTACGGCTTATGGTCAGTGGCCCTTATAAACCCAACAACAATAACACTACCGCCAGTCCTCTCATACATAATGACATTTTATTCATTCTAGAGTATATATCATATTTCTATGTCATTAATATTGTTTATTATGTCATATTAGATGAATTGTGATAGATAAATAAGCCTCCTGCCTCTCTCATACGCCAATAAGTCTTCAATAAAGGTAAAATTGATTCAAATGTTTATTTATCCATTAAAATTAGTGCTTTATATTTATTTCTCAAAGTTTTCTGTATTTAAAACTATAGTATTTATTATTTAAAAAAATAATTTTTTTGTGAATATTTTTGGGTGAAATGGATTAATTGTATTTACATTATTTCTTATGAGAATTATTAGTTCGACTTTCGGTCAGTGTGAGTTGAGGCCTAGCTCCTGGAATGGATTACGGCCGAAACTCGGGGGTCCACTGTAGTACATGATACAACTTATACAGACTATAGCTGACACAAATGACATACAGTGGTCCCTCGGTTTTCGTGCATCTCCAAACTCGAACATTTATGTAAGTTTATTTTCGTAAGTGCTGTTGCAAGTGTATTTTTGGGGGTCTGAAATAGACTAACCTACGTGACATTATTTCTTAAGGAAGTAAATTCGTTCGGTAATGGCACTTGAGCAGCATTCTGGAACGAATTTTCGGCGAAAACCGAGGGACCACTGTACTAGTACAGTGGTACCTCGGTTAACGATAGTCCCCAAACTCGTCCTTTTATGTAAGTTTATTTTTTTTAAATGCTTTTGTAAGTGTATTTTTGGGGGTCTAAAAGCACTAGTCTATTTTACATTATTCCTTATGGGGATAAATTTGTTTGGTAATGGCACTTGAACAGCATTCTGGAACGAAAAAATATCGTTAACCGAGGTACCACTGTATATAGAAAGCGATACCATCCCAGCTACGGGACACCACTAGAGGCTCTGCAAGATCTGTTCAAGAAAGAGTGATGCTGCTAACCCATGGGGTAATACTGCTCATTGACAGTTCAGCCAAGACTAAGTGACTGAGGCAATTAAGACTTAGTGTCAGGTTAAGAAATGCTGATGGCCAGGACCTAGAAGAGACTACTGATGGTATGTCCATGTCCCAGTTCTGAAAACCCTTCATGGGAAGTCCTTTATGCTGGGAGGACTCATGATCCAAGGAACTGGGGCTACCTTCCCCTTCCTCGAGTCAAACCTGATTACATAAATTTCCCAAGTAATCCCACGTAATCAATATGTTGTTTGTATAACTTTTGTCCTTCTATACATATACGTAATGTTTATTGTCACTGTAGTCTTTTGTTAGTCTTTAGCTTGCCTGAAATGCTCTGCATAACCATGGACTTTCTACATCCATAATCAAGTGTCACCCATTTCTGTACAAACAATGGTCCATGTGGAAATAAATTTTTTAATTTGAATTTCGAATTTGAAAGTGCCGAATAATCTCTACAAGTTCCCCAGAAAACAAATTTAATGATAATATTCTTGTGGTAGGATTGCTGGTGTCTTTTTTCTGTCTCATAAACATGCAAGATTTCAGGTACGTCTTGCTACTTCTACTTACACTTAGGTCACACTACGCAAACATGTACACGTTTATGTATACACACTCATCTGAGTTTTCTTTGATTTTATCTTAATAGTTCTTGTTCTTATTGCTTTTCCTTTCATATCCATGGGGAAGTGGAATAAGAATCTTTCCTCAGTAAGCCATGCGTGTTGTAAAAGTCAACTAAAATGCCGGGAACAATGGGCTAGTAACCCCTTTTCCTGTATAGCTTACTAAAAAGAAGAAGAAGAAAACCGTCAAAGTGGGAAGTTTGAATGTGCGTGGATGTTGTGCGAATTATAAGAAAGAGATGATTGTAGATGTTATGAATGAAAAGAAGCTGGATGTCCTGGCTTTAAGTGAGACAAAGCTGAAGGGGGTAGGAGAGTTTCAGTGGGGAGAAATAAATGGGATTAGATCAGGGGTTTCAAATAGAGTTAGAGCTAAAGAAGGAGTGGCAATAATGTTGAATAATCAGTTATGGCAGGTAAAGAAGGAATATAAATGTATAAATTCAAGGATTATGTGGAGTAAAATAAAGGTTGGATGTGAAAAGTGGGTTATAGTAAGTGTTTATGCACCTGGAGAAGAGAGAAGTGTAGAGGAGAGAGAGAGAGATTTTGGGAAATGTTGAGTGAGTGTGTGGGGAGTTTTGAACCAAGTGAGAGAGTAATTGTGGTTGGAGATCTTAATGCTAAAGTGGGTAAAAATGTTGTGGAGTAGTAATTAAATTTGGGGTGACAGGGGTAAATGTAAATGGGGAACCATTAATTGAGCTATGTGTAGAAAGAGGTTTGGTAATAAGTAATACATATTTTATGAACAAGAGGATAAATAAATATACAAGGTATGATATAGCACGTAAGGAAAGTAGTTTGTTGGATTATGTTTTGGTGGATAAAAGGTTGATGAGTAGGCTTCAGGATGTACATGTTTATAGAGGGGCAACGGATATATCAGATCATTATTTGGTTGTAGCTACAGTTAGAGTAAAAGGTAGATGGGACAAAAAGAAAATGGCAACAGCAAGTAAGAGAGAGGTAAAAGTGTATAAACTAAGGGAGGAGGAAGTTAGGGTGAGATATAAGCAACTATTGGCAGAAAAGTGGGCTAGTGCAAGTAGGAGTAGTGGGGGGGTTGAAGAGAGTTGGGATAGTTTTAAAAATGCAGTATTAGAATGTGGGGCAGAAGTTTGTGGCTATAGGAGGGTGGGTGCAGGAGGAAAGAGGAGTGAGTGGTGGAATGAAGAAGTAAAGGGTGTGATAAAAGAGAAAAAGGTAGCTTATGAGAGGTTTTTACAAAACAGAAGTGTTAATAGAAGAGCAGAGTATATGGAGAGTAAAATAAAGGTGAAGAGTGGTGAGAGAGTGCAAAAGAAGAGCAGATGAAAGAATGGGAGAGGCTCTGTCAAGAAATTTTGCTGAAAACAAGAAAAAATTTTGGAGTGAGATAAACAAGGTAAGAAAGCCTAGGGAACGAATGGATTTGTCAGTTAAAAACAGAGTAGGGGAGTTAGTAGATGGGGAGCTGGAGGTATTGGGTAGATGGCGGGAATATTTTGAGGAACTTTTAAATGTCGATGAAAAAAGGGAGGCGGTAATTTCATGTACTGGCCAGGGAGGTACAACATCGTTTAGGAGTGAAGAAGAGCAGGATGTGAGTGTGGGGGAGGTGCGTGAGGCATTACGTAGAATGAAAGGGGGTAAAGCAGCTGGAATTGACGGAATCATGACAGAAATGTTAAAAGCAGGGGGGGATATAGTGCTGGAGTGGTTGGTATTTTTGTTTAATAAATGTATGAAAGAGGGGAAGGTATCTAGGGATTGGCAGAGAGCATGTATAGTTCCTTTATATAAAGGGAAGGGGGATAAAAGAGAGTGTAAAAATTATAGGGGAATAAGTTTACTGAGTATACCAGGTAAAGTGTATGGCAGGGTTATTATTGAAAGAATTAGAGGTAAGACAGAGAGTAGGATTGCAGATGAGCAAGGAGGCTTTAGAGTGGGTAGGGTATGTGTAGGTCAAGTGTTTACAGTGAAGCATATATGTGAACAGTATTTAGATAAAGGTAGAGAAGTTTTTATTGCATTTATGGATTTAGAAAAGGCATATGATAGAGTGGATATGGGAGCAATGTGGCAAATGTTGCAAGTGTATGGAATAGGTAGTAAGTTACTGAAGGCTGTAAAGAGTTTTTATGAGGATAGTGAGGCTCAAGTTAGGGTGTGTAGGAGAGAGGAGATTACTTCCCGGTAAAAAGTAGGTCTTAGACAGGGATGTGTAATGTCACCATGGTTGTTTAATATATTTATAGATGGGGTTGTAAAAGAAGTAAATGCTAGGGTGTTGGGGAGAGGGTGGGATTAAATTTTGGAGAATTAAATGCAAAATGGGAGTTGACACAGTTACTTTTGCTGATGATACTGTGCTTATGGGAGATTCTAAAGAAAAGTTGCAAAGGTTAGTGGCGAGTTTGGGAGAGTGTGTAAAGGTAGAAAGTTAAAAGTGAACATTGATAAGAGTAAGGTGATGCGGGTATCAAACGATTTAAATAAAGAAAAATTGGATATCACATTGAGAGAGGGATTATGGAAGAAGTAAATGTTTTCAGATATTTGGGAGTTGACGTGTCAGCGGATGGGTTTATGAAGGATGAGGTTAACCATAGAATTGATGAAGGAAAAAAGGTGAGTGGTGCGTTGAGGTATCTGTGGAGACAAAAACGTTATCCATGGGGGCAAAGAAGGAATGTACGAAAGTATAGTCGTACCAACACTCTTATATGGGTGTGAAGCATGGGTTGAAAATGCTGCAGCGAGGAGGAGGCTGGAGGCAGTGGAGATGTCCTGTCTAAGGGCAATGTGTGATGTAAATATTATGCAGAAAATTCGAATGTGGAAATTAGGAGAAGGTGTGGAGTTACTAAAAGTATTTGTCAGAGGGCTGAAGAGGGTTGTTGAGGTGGTTTGGTCATTTAGAGAGAATGGATCAAAGTAGAATGACTTGGAGAGCGTATAAATCTGTAGGGGAAGGAAGGCGGGGTAGGGGTCGTCCTAGAAAAGGTTGGAGGGAAGGGTAAAGGAGGTATTGTGGGCGAGGGCTTGGACTTCCAGCAGGCATGTGTGAGCGTGTTGGATAGGAGTGAATGGAGACGAATGGTTTTTGGGACATGACAATCTGTTGGAGTGTGAGCAGGGTAACATTGTGTGAAGGGATTCAGGGAAACCAGTTAATTTAGTTGGACTTGAGTCCTGGAAATGGGAAGTACAATGCCTGCACTTTAAAGGAGGGGTCTGGGATAGTGACAGCTGGGAGGAACAATTCTCAGCTGTCGTATCTGAGCTCCTCTGCAAAGACAGTGATTATGTATGTGTGTGGTGATAGTGTTGAATGATGATGAAAGTATTTTCTTTTTGGGGATTTTCTTTCTTTTTGGGTCACCCTGCCTCGGTGGGAGACGGCCGACTTGTTGAAAAAAAAAAAAAAAAATTCTTGTGCTGAGCATAAAAAGTATTTCTCAGAGTCAGATAAGAAGCAGCAGTTGTGTATGACACAACAACATAGCGCCAATGTAAAACAGAGGGGCATTAGTGCCAGTGCAAAAAGAAGTTGCATTAAAATAACTTTCTGGATCTAAAAAGGGAAAGTTTACTTAACCAGTATGGAAACATCTTACCAAAAGAGGAAAAGCCAGGCAAGACTTGAGCTGGGTCTGTGACCAGATGAGCCTGTGGCCTGTTAAAGACTTCAACAGGTCGGGAATATGAGAGTGGATGAACAAGCAGGGCATCAAGTGGCTGTATCTTAGAGGATCCCCAACCACGTCTAGGACGACCACAGTCAGCAGCAGCTTTGTGCAGGGAAATGCAGTGATGTATGCAGGTAGTTTCTCCAGGCTAGTTATCAAGAGTACAGTACCAGGGTCAAAGCAGAGAGCATATGGCTTCAGGAGGATCAGAATGTACTACAGTACAATTTCTGTCACCCAGAAGATGGAAATGTCATTCTGTGCAGCTTGGTGTCTGGACCTAACTGAGATACAGAGAGTGAAGTATCAGATAAAAATGGTTGTGAAGACTTCCCAACCTATCCTCCATTTACCATATTAATTTTTCTAAAAGGTTTCCAGCATAAACTTCTTAATCAATCCTGTAACTATACAGGCACTTCCCAGTTAGTGCTCATACTGTAATTGGTTCCATGAAAACAGCTTTAACCCTTTGAGGGGTGGGTCCCATTTTTCTATGGCTTTTAAGCCAGGGTCAGTCCGGTAGTACTACACCATGAGCTCAGTTCCCTCAGATAAGCTGAGTGGTAATTTGGGCCTATATATGAAAGAATGGGTCTTTGTAGTAAGTCTGCAACCACAGTATATATATTAAAATATTACATACTGGCAATTAACTTTTGGTATGGGAATTACATCTGATACTTCTATATGTGCACAGATCCGGTATTATTCATAAAAATAATATGCTTAATTAATCAGACTTACACATACCTTACCACAATTGAAATAAGTCACTTTGACTTTTTTGGGATATCCTAGGTAATTTACACTATGTATGATAATTGTACTCATGTGTACCTGTGCCTAAATAAACTTACTAAGTGGCATAACATGGAGCCATAACTACATTGTGAAGAAGAGCTGCCAAAAGGACACTAGTGTGTCTTCACAAGGGTGGCAGACCAATGGAATGATTATTTGAGACTTTAAATTTTTTATGATGCATCACCATCATGATGTATCACCATCATGATGGGACACCATCATGATGTATCACCATCATGATGCATCACCATCATGATGTATCACCATCATGATGCATCACCAGCATGATGTATCACCATCATGATGCATCACCATCATGATGTATCACCATCATGATGCATCACCATCATGATGTATCACCATCATGATGCATCACCATCATGATGCATCACCATCATGATGTATCACCATCATGATGTATCACCATCATGATGCATCATCATCATGATGCATCACCATCATGATGCATCATCATGATGCATCACCATCATGATGCATCACCATCATGATGTATCACCATCATGATGTATCATCATCATGATGCATCACCATCATGATGCATCACCATCATGATGTATCACCATCATGATGTATCACCATCATGATGCATCACCATCATGATGCATCACCATCATGATTCATCACCATCATGATGCATCACCATCATGATTCATCACCATCATGATGTATCACCATCATGATGCATCACCATCATGATGTATCACCATCATGATGGGACACCATCATGATGGGACACCATCATGATGGGACACCATCATGATGGGACACCATCATGATGGGACACCATCATGATGGGACACCATCATGATGCATCAACATCATGATGTATCACCATCATGATGTATCACCATGATGGGACACCATCATGATGTATCACCATGATGGGACACCATCATGATGTATCACCATCATGATGTATCACCATCATGATGTATCACCATCATGATGTATCATCATCATGATGTATCACCATCATGATGCATCTCATGATCATACCATCATGATGCATCACCATCATGATGCATCACCATCATGATGCATCACCAGCATGATGTATCACCATCATGATGCATCACCATCATGATGTATCACCATCATGATGCATCACCATCATGATGTATCACCATCATGATGTATCACCATCATGATGCAACACCATCATGATGTATCACCATCATGATGCATCACCGTCATGATGTATCACCATTGTGATGTATCACCATCATGATGTATCACCATTGTGATGCATCACCATCATGATGTATCACCATTGTGATGTATCACCATCATGATGTATCACCATTGTGATGTATCACCAGTGGCTTTGAGATGGATGTAGCCACAAGTGGCCGATGAAATATAAAAAAACTTAGATTATAACCCATGTGCAGCATTTGTGACACATCCTTTCAATTTTGCTGCAACTGGTAGTGTCAGACAGCCAGATTGTCCTATGTATCACCATCGTGATGTATCACCATCGTGATGTATCACCATCATGATGCATCACCATTATGGTGGGACACCATGAGCTTAGCTACAAATAGGTTACCTGCAAACATCCTTAACGTCTTTATCAGCAAGCAACAAAATGAGGAATTTAAAGTATAAAAGAATGCTTCCTGTTACTACCATAAATGATAAAATTGTAGTGAAACATGCAATGGCGTAGGTTGATCAGATAGACGACCCATTGCAGTCTACTGCTCAATCTGCTACAGAACTATTTCTCCTAACACTTCTACATCAACATGCAGTGAATCAGGAATTTAATGTATGATAAAATTACTCCTTGTCACTATTATAAATGAGAAAATTAAATGAGAAACATGTGGTTGCATTACCTTTTTAAATGTATGAAAAGGAGCTCACTGTGATAAATCATGACCATACAACTCTTAGCCATCTACTGCTCAGTACTTGTATAATCATCTACTGCTCAGTACTTGTATAATCATCTACTGCTCAGTACTTGTATAATCATCTACTGCTCAGTACTTGTATAATCATCTACTGCTCAGTACTTGTATAATCATCTACTGCTCAGTACAGTGGACCCCCGGCTAACAAAAAAATTCATTCCAAAAGCCTGCTCAAGTGCCATTACCGAACGAATTTACGTCCTTAAGAAATAATGTCCCCCAAAAATACACTTCCACAAGCACTTACAATATTATACTTACATAACTGTACGATTTCTGGGGTGTTCGTTAGCCGGGAGTCCACTGTACTTGTATAACCATCATCTACTGCTCAGTACTTGTATAACCATCATCTAGTGCTCAGTACTTGTATAACCATCATCTACTGCTCAATACTTGTATAACCATCATCCAATGCTCAAATGAGCTACATAACCATCTCCACTTTTACATCAACAAGCAAGAGAAAAAAAATCAAGGAAAGGTAAAATGCATTCTTGTTACTTTTTTAAGCATATTTTATGCCAAAAAGATTGTGCAATAAACTTACAATAATCACTGGCAGTGTATTAGCCATCTCTGTTTTCTCTGGACGGAGTGCCATGCCCATTTCTTTGGAAGGAATAGAGGTATACTGTGACAGACACCAGTGTCAGACACAAGCTTCCCACGGGACTTGGTAATCAAGTTTATTTAGTAAGTTTTTATTTAGGATTTAAATACATAACATACATTTCTAGACAAACAAGCAACACATACAATGCATTTTGTCAAAGCTTTTATTTTTACAAAATAAACTTTGTTTTTTTTTTAAGATGCTGTGTACCAATCTTTCCCACACATTAATATGTATTTCTTAGCACAAAATTACATAAAACAACAGCTTCAGGAATATAACTGATGCATTATATGAGGTGTGCCTGTTATTTGTGAATTCCAGATTCATGATTATTATTATTAAAATCATAACTAAGCATTAACCTACAAGGGTCATACAGCCCCAGATTCATGAGTCCTCTAGGAATGTAACTTTCATGAATTCTGGGTTCAACTGTACCTCCATTATATTTTATATATTGTACAGTAAAACAGTATGTATTGCAATAATAAGAAAAATAAGTGTATAGAGTAGTGCAGTCTACTTACCATAGGTTTCAGATGGGTAAATGTACTGGATGGTGATGGTGGTTCTTCTTTTGAGTTTGTTTCTACTGGTGCAGAGTGTAATGTGGATGGATAGTCCTCAAACATCTGCTGGCCATCAGATGGTCCCCCAGGCACACTGAGTGTTCCTTGTTGCTCACCAAGTTCCACCTGCTGCACTGCTGGCACTTCTGAATTTTCTAAAAAAATTTCAGGCACTATGGGAGACACAGCAGGAATCTTTGTGAACTCAGAACTGCAAAACTGAAATTGATCCAGAAATTCACTGCAGGCAGCTTGAGGGCAACTTGGGAGATCATCAACCTAGATAATACATGAATAAATCATATACCAGGTAAATTTTAATTATACATTAAATGACAACAAATTTTTCCTACTACAGTAAACATTCAATTTGCTGGATCAAATTCAGAAATAATAAGAGTCTGTTGGGTACAGAATAATATTTTATTGCTTACAATTCCAGCAAAACAACTTCATCTTTATCTGTCACAATTGTTATTACTGGCCACCTGTTCCTCCTCTGTTATGTATATAGTCTGTTAAATCAAACATTTACCATACAGTCATACCTCACTAATACAGCAGGTTAGGTTCCAAACCACTGCTCTAAAGTGAATATCACCTTAAAGTGAATCAAAGCCTTTTTTTCACTTGCTAATACATATAAAAGCCTAAAAACATGTTTACACTACCAATTATTAAGTGTGCAATAGCACTAGGCTTAAAAAAAGATGCAAAATTAAAAATAATAAATTTAACAAAATAGCTAGGGTCACCCCGATCCACAAAGGAGGTGATCAAACAGACCTGAATATGTAATTATAGACCAATTTCTAATTTACCACTGCTTTCTAAAATCTTGAAAAATTAATTCATAGACAAATCTATTTCCTACCTCGTCTCACACAATGTACTCAACCCTGTCAATTTGGATTCAGGACAAACAAGAGCACAAACGATGCTATTACGCACATGTTGGAGTTAATATATACAGCACTTGAGAAAAAGAAGTCCCACTGGGAATCTTCATTGATCTACAAAGCTTTTGATACAGTCGACCATGATTTACTGCTCACAAAATTAGCACACTATGGTATAAGGGGGCACCCACTCAACTACCTAAAGTCATACCTCACCAACAGAAGCCAATACGTGTACACAAATGGAGCAAACTCTTCCACACAACAAATTACAGTGGGAGTCCCTCAAGGAAGTGTCCTGGGGCCACTCCTATTCCTCATTTACATAAATGACCTACCGAATGCATCACAACTACTCAAACCCATTTTATTTGCAGATGACACAACATATGTCTTCTCTCACCGAATCCAGTTATACTGGCCAACACTGTTAATGCCGAATTACAGAAAATATCAACATGGATGACGACTAACAAGCTTACTCTCAATACTGACAAGACCTACTTCATACAGTTTGGAAGTAAAGCCACAAATGTTCATTAACATAACACTCAATGGTACACCCATCACAAGACTCACAGAGGAAAATTCCTAGGAATCCACCTTGACAGTAGCCTTAAATTCCAAACACATATACAACAAATTTCCAAGAAAATCTCGAAGACAGTAGGCATATTATCAAAGATACGCTATTATGTACCTCAATCAGCTCTCCTTGCACTATATCATTCCTTATCTACCCGTATCTCACCTATGGAATCTGTGCATGGGATCAACAACGTTAAATCACCTTAGACCACTCATAACACAACAAAAGGCCGCAGTCAGAATGATAACAAATTCCCACTCTAGACAGCATACTCCACCAATATTCAAAAGTCTCAAACTACTCACCGTAAAGAACATTCATACTTACTCTTGTGCCTACTACATATATAAAACTTTACACTCTAATATAAACCCTCTGCTCAAAACTCTCCTCACCAACTTTAATAGGACCCATGACCACACCACAAGACACAGATCACTTTTTGATATACCCCATGTTCATACCAACCTATGTAAAAATTCTATGCACATAAAGGGCCCCAGAATCTGGAATTCATTACCAGTAAATATTAAGATAATCTTGTCTGAAAATCAATTTAAGACTCAACTCAAAAACCACCTACTCACCCAAAACTAAATGATCATACTATAAACTACTTTGAAAAATGCTCATTGTTACTTTCCTATATGATAATCTCAATTTTTAATAATATGTTACTATTATGTTACCCCTACTCATATTATAAGTTAATGTCAAAATGCTCAATGTTATTTTCCTTAAGATAATCTCAATTCCATATTATCATTCAAGAATCTTAACACCTGTAACAATCTAATATCTAATATCATTATATAATAATTTAAACAGTAAAATTTCATCATATTGTAAATTTGAAAATAATTTTTAACTAGAATAAACTCAATAAATTTATCTAATTAAGTACATAGTTTTAAGGACTAGAATAAGCTGCCCCTAATGCCATGGCATGTCAGTGCTCTCCTTGCACTCAATTTACATTGTAACTACCGATACCCATGAACCAAGAAATAAAATTTGTTTGTTTGTTTGTTTGTTTTTTTAAAAAAATTGAAAAACTGAAAACCATTTAAGAGAAGGCAAGTCCAAAAATAAAAACATGAATCTAATTAAAAAAACACCATATTAGTGAAACACTTTAAAAAGGGTCCCTATTATTGGTATGCCTTACTAAAAACTTTAAAAATTCTGCATTTCTTTAATACACGGAAACTACAACAAAACTACATCTTTAATAAAAAAGTAGCTAAATATATTTCAATCACTAAAATAAGCATGGTATCTCCATGCCTCACTATCCTTCCCTTACCCCCGCTTATATCCAAAACAAATCAGTAGGACCCTGTATTTCGGGGAAAACATTCCCAAAACTTATTGTGGATGTGTAACCCTATAAGTCAATTTTTTTAAAAATTTTACCTATGATAGTTTCACTGATAAATTATGCAAAATAAGTCAAATTTTTTCTGATGGGAAGCTTTAAGGCTTCTCTTAAGCCTGAAGAACTGCCAGCATCACTACTTTTGCACTTTGGGGCCATTTTGAAAATTAAGGGTTTTTTGAGCCATGGTAAACAGTGGAAAACTGAAACCGTGGATCCTCGGTAGGGGGGGTTCACTGTATGGAAAAGTTTAAGTAAAATTTTTTTCAGTGGCCCCTCGACTATTAATTAACCGTTCCAGGAGCTTTACTTAAAAAAAAATTTTAAATTGAAACCTTTTTCCCCCCAAAAATAATAAAAAACAATTAATCCTTTCCCAAAAAAAATATTCACATACATGTACATACTAAATAATAAAAAACAATACTATATATATATACTTTTACCCTTTATTGAAAGTTGCAGGCATCTGGAAGATGGAGGATGACGGAGGCAGGGGTTAGGGTTGGAAAGGGGGAATCCCCCCAAAAAGAACTTCAGGTAACAAGTCCCTCTCGGGGGTTCGTTTTCCCTTCTTGGTTTTTAATGCCACTTGGACCATAGACCCCTGCCTGGTGAAAAATTCCACAGTCCTCTTTTCTCCCTTTTCCCCATCCTCTACACCCCTGCATCCTCACACTCCCCGCTGCCACCCCCCTGCATTGCTCACCCCTGCATCCCTGTCCCCCCTGCATGCCTGCTACGCTCCCTGCATGCCTCTTGCCCCCTGCATGAATCCACCCCTGCAGAATCTACCTCCCCCATAATGCTACACCCCCTGCATGCCTGTAAACTCCCTGCATAAATGCTAAACCCCTCCCTGCAAAACCCCCCTATAATGCAAACCCTGCATGAATGCTAAACCCCTGCATGAATGCTACCTCCCTCATGAATGAAACACCCCCAACAAATCTACCCCCCCTGCATAAATCTCCTCCCATAATCTCCGGGGTGCCACTAAAGGGGCTTCTTTGGACCCATGGTGACTTATTTACAGTGACAATCACTAAACCACCAATAAAGACAACAAATTTTTGGGAATTTTGAAAAAGGCGCTGGGTAATGTTCTCTAAATAAAAAACTTTTCGGCTCCTGCACGGGCGCAGGGCGGCGGGAGCAGGCGGCAGGTCTTCGTTACATGGCCTTTACGATCCAAAAAAATCAAAAAAAATTTACGTAACAGGGGGTTTACGTAAAACCACGTCTCGGGGCCCCTGTATTTGCATAATTAACCCCAAATTTAATAGCCCAAGGTAACCCAAGAAACCCAACAATGTGACTTAATTCCACTGAAGTTGCTAGTTCCTTTTCCCCTGGATGAGCCCACAAAACCAACAGATGTAAACAACTATAGGCCACTATCAAACTTCCCTTTTCTACCCCAAAAACTTGGAAACTCATTACAAAGTTATACTCCTTTATAACATCCAAACATTCTCAACCTCTCCTTTGGCTTCGGAGAAACAAAACACAAATGATGCAATTATAAAAAAAATAGACCTACTTTAAAACACTTGAAGAAAATGAATATCCCCTAGGGCTCTATCGACTTAAGGGAAACTTCTGATACAGCAAAACAGCATCCCTTCAAAATTGATCATTATGGTCCGAGGACATGCACTTCAATTGTCTTACATTATAACAGACAGCAATATGTCTTTATTAAGGACACAACCTCTTCAACAAGACCTCTGGCTGGTGCTCCACAGGGAACAACCTTAGCCCCCCCCTTTTCCTTTTTCAGGTGTAGCCCCGGGAAGGGGAGGGGGGAGGAGAGAGAGATTTTGGGAAAAAAGCGAATGTATAGGAACTTTTAACCAAATGAGGAGTAATTGTGGTAGGGGACCTAAATGCAAAGTGGGAAAAATGCAGAAGGGGTGTGAGGAAGTTTGGGGGCCGGTGTAAATGATAATGGGGCCCTTTGATTGAACTTTTTAGAAAGGGTTTGTTATAGGTAATACATATTTTAAGAAAAAAGGATAAAAAGTATACAAATATGATGAGGGCGTAATGACGAGTTTGGTAGATAAAAGACTGTTAGTAGACTTCAGGATGTACATGTTTATAGAGGGGTACAATTATCAGATCCTTTTTGTTATACTCAGTGGGGTAAAAGGAGATGGGATACAAAAGGGAAAAAGAATCAGTAAGTAAAAGGGTGAAGGTTTATAAACTAAAAAAGGGGGCGTTGGGTAAAAAAATAAACAACTTTAGGGTAGATGGGCTAGTGGGGTGTAGGCAATGGGGTCGAAAATGTATGGGGTAGATTTAAAAATGTATTTAAGTGTTCAGCAAAATTTTTGGTTCAGGGGGGTTGGGGGGGGGGGGGAAGAGGGCGATTGGTGGAATGATGTTAAAGGGAAAATAAAAAGGGGAAAAATTTTGAGGTTTTTCAAATAAAATGCAAGGAAGGAAGGATATGGGAAAAAAGAGGTTAAAGTGGTGAAGCAATGTAAAAAGAGCAGATAAAAAGGGTGGGTGAGATGTTATCAGCAAATTTTTTGAAAATGAAAAAGTTTTGGAATGAGATTAATAAGTTAGGAACCAAAACAAATGGATTTGACAGTTAAAAATAGGAAGGGAGTTATTAAATGGAAGGGGTTTGAGGTATGGGGAAGATGGAGAGAATATTTTGAGGATTTGTTAAATGTTGATGAAGACGGGGGAACTGTGATTTCGTGTGTAGGGCAAGGGGGAATAACATCTTGTAGGAGTGTGGAAAGCCAGGGGGGGTTAGGGAAAGTTGTGAGGCAGTGGGAGAATGAAAGGGGGGGAAGGCAGCTGGGATTGATGGGATAAAATAGAAATTTTAAAAAACAGGTGGGGATAAAATTTTGGAGTGGTTGGTTATTATTTAATAAATGTATGGAAGGGAAAGGTACCAGGGATTGGCAGGGGCGTGTATTGTTCCTTTGTATAAAGGCAAAGGGGCAAAAAAGAGTCAAAAATTTAGGGGAATAAGTCTGTTGAGTGTTACCTGGTAAAGTGTATGGTAGAGTTATTATTAAAAAGAATTAAAGTAAAACAGAAAGCAGGATAGCAGATGAACAAGGGGCTTTAGGAAAGGTAGGGGGTGTGTAGACCAAGTGTTTACAGTGAAACATATAGGTGAACAGTATTTGGATAAGAGGTAAAGATGTTTTTGTGGCATTTATGGATTTGGAAAAGGCGTATGATAGGGTAGATAGGGGGCAATGTGGCAGATGTTGCAGGTGTATGGAATAGGAGGAAGGTTACTAAAAGCAGTGAAGAGTTTTTATGAGGATAGTGAGGCTCAGGTTAGAGTGTGTAGGAGGGAAGGGACTATTTCCCAGTAAAAGTGGGCCTTAGACAAGGATGTGTGATGTCACCGTGGTTGTTCAATATATTTATAGATGGGGTTGTAAGAGAAGTGAATGCGGGGTCTTGGCAAGAGGTGTTGGGCTAAAGATATAGAAGCAAATACAAAGGGGGAGTTGTCACAGTTGCTTTTTGCTGATGACACTGTCTTTTGGGAGATTCTGAAGAGAAGCTGCAGAGGTTGGTGGATGATTTGGTAGGGTTGTAAAAGAAGAAAATTGAAAGTGAATATAGGAAAGAGTAAGGTGATGAGGATAACAAAAAGAATAGGTGACGAAAGATTGGATATCAGATTGGAGGGGAGAGTATGGGGGGGAGGTGAATGTATTCGATATTTGGGAGTGGACATGTCGGCGGATGGGTCTATGAAGGATGAGGTGAATCATAGAATTGATGAGGGGAAAGGGTGAGTGGAGCACTTCGGGTCTGTGGAGACAAAGAACCTTGTCCATGGAAGTAAAGGGAATGTTAGAGTATAGTTATACCAACGCTCTTATATGGGTGTGAAGCATGGGTGAGAATGTTGCAACGAGGAGAAGGCTGGAGGCAGTGGAAATGTCATGTCTGAGGTCAATGTGTGGTGTGAATATAATGCAGAGATTCGGAGTTTGGAAATTAGGGGGGGGTGCGGGATTACCAAAACGATTGTCCAGAGAGCTGAGGGGGGGGTTGTTGAGGTGGTTTGGACATGTAAAGAGAATGGAACGAGACAGAGTGACCGGGGTGTATAAATCTGTAGTGGAGGGAAGGCGGGGTAGGGGTCGGCCTAGGAAAGGGTGGGGGAGGGGTAAGGAAGTTTTGTGTGCGGGGGTTGGACTTCCAGCAAGCATGTGTGGCGTATTTGATAGGAGTGAATGGAGGCATATGGTTTTTAATACTTGACGTGCTGTTGGAGTGTGAGCAAAGTAACATTTATGAAGGGATTCAGGGAAACCGGCAGGCCCGGGCTTGAGTTCTGGAGATGGGAAGTACAGTGCCGGCACTCTGAAGGAGGAGTGTTAATGTTGCAGTTTTATAACTGTAGTGTAAAGCACCCCTCTGGCAAGACAGTGATGGAGTGAATGATGATGAAAGTTTTTCTTTTTGGGCCACCCTGCCTTGGTGGGAATCGGCCGATGTGTTAATAAAAAAAAAAAAAAAAATAATACTTTATTTAGACATTGTACAATTATATATGGTAGATATAGTTATACATAGTAATTACATAGTTATTACTTAGTTATTAATGAGATGTACCATAACAAGACAAAGATCACAACAGCCAGGAAGATGACGGGGTGGGTATTGAGAACTTTCAAAACAAGGGGAAAAAATGCCGATGGTGACACTCTTCAAATCGCTAGTGCTCCCCCACTTAGAATATTGCTCAGTGCTGATGGCCCCATTCAAAGCAGGAGAGATATCAGAGCTGGAACAAATACAGAGATCGTTTACGGCTCACACTGAGCCATTGAAACACCTAAATTATTGGGGAAAGCCTTCAAGTCTTGAACATGTACTCATTGGAGTGGAGGAGAGAGAGACATGATAATATATACATATGTACCTGGAAAGTACTTGAGGGGCCCGGTCCCAAATCTGCACACTGCCATAACAACATACTGGAGTGAGAGATATGGGAGGAAGTGTAAAATAAACACAGTGCGGAGCAGGGTGCGGGAACAATAAAAGGGGAAAACTGTATTAACATCTGTGGTCCCAGACTATTCAACATCTTACCTGGAGTTTACCTGGAGAGAATTTCAGGGTCAACGCCCTGCGACCCGGCATGACCACGCCTCATGTTGGACCAGAGCCTGATCAACCAGGCTGTTACTGCTGGCCGCACACAGTCCAACGTACGAACCCCCAGCCTGGCAGGTCAGGTACCGACTTTAGGTGCCTGTCCAGTGCCTGCTTGAAGACAGCCAGGGGGTTGTTGGTAATCCCCTGGAGTTTACCTGGAGAGAATTTCAGGGGTCAACGCCCTGCGACCCGGTCTATGACCACGCCTCATGTTGGACCAGAGCCTGATCAACCAGGCTGTTACTGCTGGCCGCACACAGTCCAACGTACGAACCACAGCCTGGCAGGTCAGGTACCGACTTTAGGTGCCTGTCCAGTGCCTGCTTGAAGACAGCCAGGGGTTTGTTGGTAATCCCTGATGTATGCTGGGAGGCAGTTGAACAATCTTGGGCCCCTGACACTATTGTGTTGTCCCTCAACGTGCTAGTGGCACCCCTGCTCTTCATTGGGGGGATGTTACATCGCCTGCCGAGTCTTTGCTTTCGTAGGGAGTGATTTTCGTGTGCAAGTTTGGTACTAATCCTCGAGAATTTTCCATGTGTATATAATAATGTATCTCTCCCGCCTGCGTTCTAGAGAGTACAGGTTTAGGAACTTCAAGCGTTCCCAGTAATTGAGGTGGTTTATTGCAGTTATGCGTGCCGTAAGGTTCTCTGCACATTTTCAAGGTCAGCAATTTCACCCGCCTTGAAAGGTGCAGTTAGTGTGTAGCAATATTCCAGCCTAGATAGAACAAGCGATCTGTAAAGTGTCAACATGGGCTTGGCATCCCTGGTTTTGAAGGTTCTCATTATCCATCCTGTCATTTTTCGAGCAGATGCAATTGCTACGGTGTTATGGTCCTTGAAGGTGAGATCCTGACATGATCACTCACAGGTCTTTGACATTAGTTTTTCGCTCTATTGTGTGGTTGGAATTAGTTTTGTAATCCGATGAGATTTTAATTTCTTCACGTTTTCCGTATCTGAGTAATTGAAATTTCTCATCATTGAACTTCATATTGTTTTCTGCAGCCCATTTAAAGATTTGGTTTATGTCTGCTTGGAGTCTTGCAGTGTCTTCAACGGTGGACACTGTCATACAGATCGGGTGTCATCTGCAAGGAAGACACAGCACTGTGGCTTATATCCCTATCTATGTCCAATATGAGGATGAGGAATAGGATGGGAGCAAGTACTGTGCCTTGTGGAATAGAGCTTTTCACAGTAGCTGCCACAGACTTTACTCTGTTGACTACTACTCTTTGTGTTCTACTTGTTAGGAAATTATAGATCCATCTACCAATTTTTCCTGTTATTCCTTTATCACGCATTTTGTGTGCTATTACACCATGGTCACACTTGTCAAAGGCTTTTGCAAAATCTGTGTATATAACATCTGCATTCTGTTTATCTTCTAGAGCATCCAGTACCTTGTCATAGTGGTCCAGTAGTTGGGACAGACAGGAGCGGCCTGCTCTAAACCCATGCTGTCCTGGGTTGTGCAATTGATGGGTATCAAGATGGGTGGCGATCTTGCTTCTTAGAACCCTTTCAAAGATTTTTATGATATGGGACGTTAGCGCTATTGGTCTGTAGTTCTTTGCTATTGCTTACTGCCCCTTTGTGGAGTGGGGTATGTCTGTTGTTTTTAGTAACTGCGGGACGATCCTAGTGTCCATGCTCCCTCTCCATAGGATGTTAAAAGCATGTGATATTGGCTCTTGCAGTTCTTGATGAACACGGAGTTCCATGAGTCTGGGCCTGGAGCGGAGTGCATGGGCATGTCATTTATTGCCTTTTCGAAGTCATTTGGCGTCGTGGTGATGTCAGATAGGCATGCGTCTGTCAAGTTCTGAGGCACTCTCATAAAAAATTCATTTAGGTTTTCAATTTTCAGTCTGGTTAGCGGCTCGCTAAAAACTGAGTCATACTGAGACTTGAGTAACTCACTCATTTCCTTGCTGTCATCTGTGTAGGACCCATCCCGTTTAAGTAGGGGCCCAATACTGGTTGTTGTTTTCGACTTTGATTTTGCATAAGAAAAGAAATACTTTGGGTTTCTTTCAATTTCATTTATAGCTTTTAGTTCTTCCCACATTTCTTGATTCCTGTAAGATTCCTTTAGTTTTAATTCAATGTTTGCTATTTCTCTGACTAGTGTCTCCCTACATATTTCAGATATATTGGCCTCCTGTAGCCGCTCCGTTATTCTTTGCCTTCGCCTGTATAGGGAGCGCCTCTCTCTTTCTAGTTTGCATCTTCTCTTCCTTTTCCTTAAGGGAATTTGCCTTGAGCAAACCTCGAGTGCCACAGAGTTAATTTGTTCTAGACATAGGTTAGGATCCGTGATGCTTAGGCAATGTTCCCAGTTTATATCATTTAGGACTTGGTTTACTTGGTCCCACCTTATGTTTTTGTTATTGAAGTTGAATTTGGAGAAGGCTCCTCGCGGCTGATCACATTTTGTTGATCTGGGGCTCCCCGCATGCATGTCTGGACCTCTATTATGTTGTGATCTGAGTACGTATATTGTTTTTGATATGATGACTACCAGAAGAAATCCGAAACACATCTGGAACCAGTGTAGAAGCCTTCAAGAGGAAACTGGACAAAGTATCTTCACCAGGTGCCAGATCAACCAGGCTGTGATGGATATGTGGGGCAGCGGGCCTCCAGCAGCAACAGCCTGGTTGACCAGGCAAGCACCAGACGAGCCTGGTCCATGGCCGGGCTCAGAGAGTAGATAAACTCTCAAAACTCTTCAAAGGTATATCAAAGGTAGGCTTTGCCATACTGCCTGGCCAGCTCAGCGACACAAACTCCACTTTTATATTTTGCAATGATCTCTTTTTTCAGTTCTACCGTATTTCTGACATTCTTTACCACAGGCCTGGCACTAGGAGCTTTGTTTGGGCCCATGGTGGCTTATTTAGCAGTTTCAAGCACTAAAAACACTCAAATAATGACAAAATGTATGGTATGAATGCGTGGGTGGCGCTCTCTCGCTGGTAAACAATGGCACACTGACTCTCAATGGAGTGTTGGGCCCGCTCGGGCAACACGTACGCGTCCAGGGCAAATCACGAACTCCAAGGGGATTCACGAACACCAAACAAAAAATTTTCAGAAAAAATATCACAAACTTCAAATTTTACGAACTCCGACGCCTACGAACTCCGGGGGTCCACTGTAGTCCTAAATTGATTTGTGGGCAGGGGACCTCTTGCTGCTTCAGGTAAAGAGTTCCAGATCTTTGGGCCCTTTATGTGCATTGCATTTTTGCATAGTGTGAGACGGTCACAAGGGATGTTAAAAAAAATTTTGTGCCTCGTGTTATGCCTATGTGTTCTGTTGAAGCTGTCTAGGAGAAGTTTGAGTGGAGGGTTGATATTGGAGTTTAATGTTCTATACAGTGGACCCCCGAGTTTCGTAAACCCCGGATTTCGTACAATTATGTAAGTATAATATTGTAAGTGCTTGTGGAAGTGTATTTTTGGGGGTCTGAAATAGACAAACCTACGTGACATTATTTCTTAAAGGAGTAAATTCGTTCGGTAATGGCACTTGAGCAGGCTTCTGGAATGAAGTTTTTACGAAACTCAGGGGTCCACTGTATATAGAATAGGCACAATAATAAGTGTTTATATTTTGTATATTAAGTAAGTTCAAGCTCTTGAAGAGTGGTGGGGTGTTGTCTGGCACTGAGTTTGTGATCATCAGCACTGCAGCTTTTGGTTGGGTTATTAAAGGTTTAAGGTGATTGGCCATGGTCGATCCCCAAGCACAAATACCATAGGTGAGGTAAGGATATATGTATTAGAGTGATATAAAGTAAGGAGCACCATTTAGGGTATACAGTGAACCCCCGATGCTCGACGGCGTCGTAGCTCGGCCAAATCGGTGTTCAACGGTTTTTTTACAATATTTTTGGCTCGGTATTAGGCGGCCACTCGGAGTTGGGCGAGTTGGCTATCCGTCCCGGATGCGTACGAGTGGGGCCGTGGCCCAGCTGGGCGCCCAGGCACTCAGTGTGTTATTGTTTACAAGCGAGCGACCACTACCCACGCACCACCCACGCATTCATACCATATACGTATATTGTCATTATTCCAGTGTTTTTAGTGCTTGCAACTGCTAAATAAGCCACCATGGGCCCCAAGAAAGCTCCTAGTGCCAAGCCTGTGGTAAAGAATGTGCAGGGAGTGAAGCATTCATGCAGGGAGTGTAGCATTTATGCAGGGAGTGTAGCAAGGATGCAGGGAGTGTAGCAAGGATGCAGGGAGTGTAGCAAACATGCAGGGAGTGTAGCAAGGATGCAGGGAGTGTAGCAGGCATGCAGGGAGTGTAGCAAGGATGCAGGAAGTGTAGCAGGGATGCAGGGAGTGTAGCAGGGATGCAGGGAGTGTAGCAAGGATGCAGGGAGTGTAGCAAGGATGCAGGGAGTGTAGCAAGTATGCAGGGAGTGTAGCAAGGATGCAGTGAGTGTAGCAAGGATGCAGGGAGTGTAGCAAGGATGCAGGGAGTGTAGCAAGGATGCAGGGAGTGTAGCAAGGATGCAGGGAGTGTAGCAAGGATGCAGGGAGTGTAGCAGGGATGCAGGGAGTGTAGCAGGCATGCAGGGAGTGTAGCAAGGATGCAGGGAGTGTAGCAGGCATGCAGGGAGTGTAGCAAGGATGCAGGGAGTGTAGCAAGGATGCAGGGAGTGTAGCAAGGATGCAGGGAGTGTAGCAGGCATGAAGGGAGTGTATCAGGGATGCAGGGAGTGTAGCAGGCATGCATGGAGTGTAGCAGGGATGCAGGGAGTGTAGCAGGGATGCAGGGAGTGTAGCAGGCATGCAGGGAGTGTAGCAAGGATGCAGGGAGTGTAGCAGGCATGCAGGGAGTGTAGCAGGGATGCAGGGAGTGTAGCAGGGATGCAGGGAGTGTAGCAGGCATGCAGGGAGTGTAGCAGGGATGCAGGGAGTGTAGCAGGGATGCAGGGAGTGTAGCAAGGATGCAGGGAGTGTAGCAAGGATGCAGGGAGTGTAGCAAGGATGCAGGGAGTGTAGCAAGGATGCAGGGAGTGTAGCATTCATGCAGGGAGTGTAGCATTCATGCAGGGAGTGTAGCATTCATGCAGGGAGTGTAGCATTCAAAGAAAAAGGCCAGTAACCCCAGAAAAGAACTTGCCACCTGCAGTGTTAATGGAAGGATTCCCTTCCAAACACTAGCATACTACTCCATCTTCTCCCCTCCTCCCGTCTTCCACACATCAACAACTCTTCAATAACTGTAAGTGACATGTTATTGTACTATTATTTCTTAATTTTTCATAAAAATGTGTATAATTTAAGGTCAAAAAGTTCTAAAAAATATTTTATTTTAATACTTTTGGATGTCTGGAACGGATTAATTTTAATTCCATTATTTCTTATGGGGAAAATAGAATCAGAGTTCGACCAAACCGGTGGTCGACGGACCCTCTGGGACGGATTACCGACGAGAACCGGGGGTCCACTGTATAGTATCATATCTTGGAAAGGATGCCTACTGTTTTGGAAATTTTCTTAGTTACATGCTGGATGTGGGTCTGAAATTTAAGATTACAGCCAAGGAGGAGACCTAGAAATTTGCCCTCAGTGTGTCTAGTAATAGGTGAACCATTTATCAATATGTTTAGCTGGATATTTAATGCTGTTTCCAAAAAGCATGAAGTAGGTTTTGTCTATATTGAGAGTGAGTTTGTTGGTCGTCATCCAGTTTGATATTTTATGTAGCTCACTGTTTACAGTGTCACTAAACATGGAATAGGAGAAATTTTCTCCTGGATAGAGGTGTGGTTGACAGGCAGCAGAGTTTGCATAAATGGGGAGATATCAGAGTGGGGAAGCGTCACGAGCAGTGTTCCACAGGGGTCAGTGTTGGGCTCCTTGTTGTTCACAATCTACATAAACAACATAGACGAGGGAATAAATAGCGATATAAGCAAGTTTGCCGATGACACCAAAATAGCCCATCAAATTCATTCTAATGAGGACATTAGAGCACTCCAGGAAGATTTGAATAGACTGATGCAGTGGTCGGAGAAGTGGCAGATGCAGTTTAATATAGATACTGTAAATGCAAAGTTCTAAACATTGAACAGGAAAATAACCATGCCACTTATAAGCTAAATAATGCAGATCTTAATAGTACTGATTTAGAAAAGGATTTGGGAGTTATGGTTAGCAGTAATCTAAAACCAAGACAACAATGCATAAGTGTTCGCAATAAAGCGAACAGAATCCTTGGCTTCATATCAAGAAGCATAAATAATAGGAGTCCTCAGGTTGTTCTTCAACTCTATACAGTGGACCCCCGGATTTCTTAATTTTCGGTAATAGTAACGTTTTTTCGTCAAAATATTGGCTCGGTGATCGTCATTTAACTCGGTAATAGTCATTCGTCCCGAACGTGTCTGAGCATCAGCCCGACGGCCCCATTCACCATTTACAGTCAGTGTGCCATTGTTTACCAGCCAGTGAGGACAATCCCACACATTCATACGATACATTTCGTAATACAGTGGACCCTCGCTATTCGAACACTCCAAAACTCACTCCAGAATGCTGTTCAAGTGCTGTTACCAAACAAATTTATTCCCATAAGGAATGATGTAAATTAGTGAGTCCATTTCAGACCCCCAAAAATACACTTTAAAAGCACTTAAAATAATAAATTTACATAAAAGGGTGAGTTTTGGAGTGTTTGAATAGCGAGGGTCCACTGTATTCCATTCGTTTTAGTGCTTGCAACTGCTAAATAAGCCACCATGGGCCCAAAGAAAGCTCCTAGTGCCAGCCCTTTGGTAAAGAAGGTGAGAAACACTATAGAATTCAAGAAAGACATCACTGCAAAATATGAAAGTGGAGCACGTGTGGAAGAGCTTGCCAGGTTGTATAAGAAACTCCATACAACCATCGCTTCCATTGTGGCCAAGAAAAAGGAAATCAAGGAAGCTGTTGTTGCGAAAGTGCAAATATGATCACAAAACAGAGATCGCAAATACTCGAAGATGTGGAGACTTTGTTGTTGATGTGGATCAACGAAAAACAGTTAGCAGGAGATAGTGTTATGCAGTCGATAATATGTGAAAAGGCAAGGCAGTTGTATGATGATCTCATAAAGAAAATGCCTGGAACTAGTGCTGATCTTAGTGAATTTAAGGCCAGCAAAGGCTGGTTTGAGAGATTTAAGAAGCGTAGTGGCATACACAGTGTGGTAAGGCATGGCGAGGCTGCCAGTTCTGACAAATCTGCGGCTGAAAAATATGTGCAGGAATTTAAGGGGTACATAGAGGCTGAACAATTCAAACCCCAACAAGTGTTCAATTGTGACAAAACAGGCCTTTTTTGGAAGAAAATGCGCCAAAGTGGACCTACTTCATGCAGGAGGAAAAGGCACTGCCAGGACACAAGCCTATGAAAGACAGGCTAACTCTCATGTTCTGTAGTAATGCTAGTGGGGATTTCAAAGTGAAGCCTTTACTGGTGTATCACTCTGAAAATCCTAGAGTGTTCAAGAAAAACAGTGTCACCAAGGCTAATATGTGTGTGATGTGGAAGGCTAACAGTAAGGCATGGGTCACGAAGGAAATTTTCCTTGATTGGTTCAATGAAGTGTTTGACCCCAGTGTGAAGAAATACCTCCTGGAAAATAAACTGGAACTGAAGTGCCACTTGGTAATGGACAATGCTCCTCCTCATCCTCCAGACTTGGATGACCAAATGGTGGAGGAGTTTCGTTTCATCACAGTGAAGTTCTTGCCCCCAAATACCACTTCTTTCATCCAGCCCATGGACCAGCAGATCATTGCAAACTTCAAAAAACTCTACACCAAAGCAATCTTTCAAAGGTGCTTTGATGTGACCTCAGACACTACATTGACCCTAAGAGAGTTCTGGAAAGATCACTTCAGTATCCTCCATTGCATAAACCTTATAGGTAAGGCTTGGGATGGAGTAACTTCCAGAACTTTGAACTCTGCTTGGAGAAAATTGTGGCCAGAATGTGTCCAAGAGAGGGATTTTGAAGGGTTTGGGGCTGACCCTGAGGAGCCTATGGAAGTTGTGGAAAGTATTGTGGCATTGGGGAATTCCACGGGGTTGGATGAGTGGCGAGGATGTGGAAGAGTTGGTGGAGGACCACAATGAAGAGCTAACCACTGTAGAGCTGCAAGAGCTTCATCTGGAACAGCAATAGACCACAGCTCAGGAAATTGCTTCAGAGGAGGAGGAAGAGAGATGGAAGAAGGTGCCTTCTTCAAAGATTAAGGACATTTGTGCAAAGTGGAGTGAGTTGCAATCATTTATGGAGGAACATCACCCTGACAAAGCTGTTACAGGCCGTGTCTGCGACATGTTCAATGACAATCTCATGTCCCATTTTAGGGAAATTTTAAAGAGATGCCAGAAACAGAGCTCTCTGGACAGATATTTAGTGCCACAGGTGTGCAGTGACTCTCAAGCTGGTCCTAGTGGCATTAAAAAACAAAGAAGGGAAGTAACCCCAGAAAAGGACTTGGTACCTGAAGTCTTTATGGAAGGGGATTCCCCTTCCAAACAAAAGTAACTCCTCCATCCTCTCCCCTACTCCCGTCTTCCATACTTCAACATGTTTTCAATAAAGTGTCATGTTATTATTGTTTCTCCAAGCCGTAGATCTATGCATTGTCCACAGGGTCCAAGCATTTTAAAAAAAAAAAATTCTTTTTTCTTATGAAATGGTAAAGAATCTTTTTCTAAAGGTAATAAAACAAAAAGTACAAAATTTGGTGGAAAACTGACGAAATTACTCTATCGCAAATTTTACTGTGTCAGTGATATTTACATTTCGGCGATTTTTGCCTACTTTGACTCCTATTTTAGGCCAATTACATTATTCTAGTTGACCAAATTCTTAGCTATTTCGTTAGTATTACTTCTATTTTATTGAATGAGCACAAGAAACTGCCCAATCAACTTTTTCAAGAAGCCAATAAAGTGATCAGACATTGGTAATTTCGCCAATTTCACACAAAGTTCAAAATATTCAAATTTCAAAACAGCATCCAGAATAAACAATGCAGGCATTCCTGGCACTAAAATAACATTTCCTCTGTTTATTAGTTACGTTTCCAAGCTTTACAGATGAATTCCATTTTGATTTTTGATTTACATAAAGAATTTTTATTCACACCAAAAAATAGATGAATTACTCTTATGCAATATTGTAATAAATGTATAAACACTATCAGAGCATTTGCAAATGTATATTAGACCCACCAGTTGATGCATATTGGTCATGTGATGTGATTTCTTTACTCTTGAAAATCAGCAAAAATCAAACATTTCCGCTACTTTGAGCTCAATTAGAAGCTATTTTCCGTACTAAAACCAATCAAAATCATCTCTATTTCTGTAATATATCTTCCATTCTATCAAATGAGACCAAGAAACTGTGAATACAACCGTAAAAACCACATGAAAATACACCACAAAGTTGCTGTTTTAATAAAAAAACACAGTTGCAGTTTTTTTCTCATTATGCACTGCATGCTTCAGGATTTACTTTATATAGTGCATACTTACCACATAGATGCATTCTCTCATATCTAGGCCCAAATTTACCGATCACAGCTTATCTGAGTGAGCTGAGCTCATGGCGTAGATCTACAGTTTGGACCCTGTGCACAATGCGTAGATCTACGGCTTGGACCCTGAAAGGGTTAATGTAAAAAACTTTTTTTTTTTTAATACTTTTGGGTGTCTGGAACAGATTAATTGGATTGACTTTATTTCTTATGGGGAAAATGAATTCGGAAATCGTCAAATTCGGGTTTAGTCACACTCTCAGGAACGGATTAATTATGGTAACCGGGAGTCCACTGTATATCCTTGGTTAGGCCTCATTTAGATTATGCTGCACAGTTTTGGTCACCGTATTAGAGAATGGATATAAATACACTGGAAAATGTACAAAGGAGGATGACAAGGTTGATCCCATGTGTCAGAAATGTTCCCTATGAGGATAGACTGAGGGCCCTGAATCTACACTCTCTAGAAAGGCATAGAATTAGGGGGGAAATGATTGAGGTGTATACATGGAAAACAGGAATAAATAAAGGAAATGTAAATAGCATGCTAAAATTATCTAGCCAAGACAGGACTCACAGCAATAATTTTAAGTTGGAAAAATTCAGATTCAGGAAGGACATAGGAAAGCACTGGTTTGATAATAGAGTTGTGGATGATTGGAAAAAACTCCCGAGTACCGTCATAGAAGCTAAAACGTTGTGTATTTTTAAAATAGGTTAGATAAATATATGAGTGTGTGTGGGTGGGTGTGAGATGGACCTGACTAGCTTGTGTTAATAAGTCTGATGCCGTGCTCCTTCCTTAAGTGGATGTGACCTGACCTGACTAGGTTGGGTCATTGGCATAAGCCGGTGGGAGACTTGGATCTGCCTCACATGGGCCAGTAGGCCTGCTGTAGTGTTCCTTCTTTCTTATGTTCATATGTTAAGTATAGCCAGGTTTGGGTGGGAGAAGACGTAAGTGGTGTCATCTTCGAATAGAACTGGTTTAAGGAGTTGTAATGCATTTGGGAGGATGTAAATAAGAAAGAGTAGCGAACCTAGGACACTTCCCTGTGGCACTCCAACAACTACAGGCTGAGTATTGGAGGTCACGCCATTTGTGTATTCATACTGGTGTCTATCACTATGTTAAGATTTTAGGTACTTGAGAGAGTGTCCTCTGACCCCATAATGTTCTAGTTTTAGGTGCAAGATATTGTGGTCTACTGTATCAAATACTTTCCATAGGTCTATGAATAGCCCCAGAGGATATTCACTTTTTTTCAAGTGCTGTATATAGTAATTCGAGCACCTAAATAATTGCATCATTTGTGCTTTTTTTTGGCCTAAACCCAAACTGGCAGGGGTTCAGTATGTTATGGGATATTTAAATATAACATGTATTAATATGATATTCAATTTTCTTGTATTCATTATAAAATTATTAGCCGGGGGTCCACTGTATTTACAATCACCTAAGAGAGTGTATGTATAAAACCACTCAAATTGTCAATGCCTTATATTATCATCCTCCTAAACACTTGTTACAATTTAATATCATCATATTGTCATTTTAACAGTATAATATCATATTGTAATTTGAAATAAAATATATAACTAGAATAAACTCAATCAATTTCTCTAGTATTATGTACATAGTCTATAAGTCATTAGATTAAGCTGCCCCTAATGCCATGGCATGCCAGTGGCTCTCCTTGCATTTCAGTTTTATGATTGTAACTACCAATATCTATGTATACTTGCAAAGAAATAAAATTTTACTTTACTTTACTTTACTTAAGTTAGTCTTAAGTTTGCCCAAAATGCTCTAAATATTAAGGAGCTTTCTGCATGTACACCTAAATGTTATTCATCTTTGTACAAACATTGTATCATGCTGAAATAAAGTATTGTATCTTATTTACTGGTAGCTGCACATAATAATAATAGGTGGCCTGGTAGGTAACACTCTTGCCTCACACACTGAGTGTCCGTGGTTCAATTCCCAGCCAAGTGGAAACATTGGGCATGTTTCCTTACACCTGCTGTCCCTGTTTGCCTAGCAGTAAGTAGGTACCTGGGTGTTAGTCTGCTGGTGTGGGTCGCATCCTGGGGGACAAGATTGAAGGACCCCAATGGAAATAAGACAGACAGGCTTTGATGACACTGGCTTTCTGGGGTTATCCTGGGTGGCTAATCCTTTGGGTTAAAAATCCCAACAAATCTTATCTTAACTTATTTCCATTGCAGCTATCCTCCTATTCTTGAACTGAACAAATTCCCAGGTGCTGCATGACAATTAAGGCTTTAATGCTTCCCATGACAACAACAATAATAATAATAATAATGATGATAATAATTTACCAGGTAAATTATATCAGTGGTGTATTGCTAAGAGAACTTTGTTTCATCAGTGAACAATGTACAGTATCTATTCTGGCATTTAGCATGCTTTAGAATAATTTTATATTATTTCAACAGTATTATAATAATGGTACAGTTATCAATATAATAAAATAAAATGCAATTTCAAGTGCACTTACCATAGGTTGGTTTGGGGGTGAGACCGAGTTCCTTTCAAATGTTCTCTCTGAAACACTGGGGATCCCATGAGGGTCTGATGACAGAGGCTGCAGTGATTCCAGATTATCAAGACTGGTGGACTCACCAGTGTAGGTCTGGTTCTCTTCATCAGGCCAAGAGATGTTGCCATTAACCTAGGTAACACATAAATAAATTATGTTATACTATTGTGTTATACAAAATGTATATACCATAGCATTCAAAAATCTGATGCAATGAAACATTATTTTGTAGTTTTAAGCTGGTTTTTAAGGATGCCCAAAGTACTCTGTATATGTTCTTTTAACAATTGTATATTGTATTGGAAACAAAAATTTATTTTCTCCTTTCCTTTTAACACACCAGCCATCTCCCACTAAGGCATGGTGACCCAAAAAAGAAGAAACACTATCACCATCACTCACTCCATTGCTGTCTTGCTAGAGGCACACCAACACTACAATTCAGATGTCCCTCCAAAACTGCAATATTCCACCACTCCTTCAGAGTGCACTGTACTTCTCACCTCCACGACCAAAGTCTGGCTAACCAGTTTCCCTGAATCCCTTCATAAATGTTACCTTGCTCACACTCCAACAGCATGTCAAGTCATAAAAACCATTTGCCTCCACTCCTAACAAGTTCACACATGCCTGATGAATAATCATACCTGATTATTAACCTTAGGCAGATACAATGGAGTGATTAACATTTGAGATGAATACAGATATTGAGAGCAAGTATATATTGATTATATTGATGAGAAAGTTTTTGCTATTTATGATGAGCTGGGATAGGTTAAGGAGATAAGGTGTTTTTTAACTGTAGTTTTAACCCTTTGGGGGTCGGTGCCGTACTAGTACGTTTTACGAGCAGGGGTTGGTGCCGTACTAGTACGCCCAAATTCTAGCGGCCTCAATTTAAGCAGAAAACGTCTGGTAGGCATACATATGAAAGAATGGGTCTATGTGGTCAGTGTGTGCAGTATAAAAAAAATCCTGCAGTACACACTGCATAATGAGAGAAAAAAAACTCTGACCGTTTTTTCGATTAAAACACGACTTTGCAGTCGATTTTCGTATGGTATTTATTGATGTATTCTCGTTTTCTTGGTCTCATTTGATAGAATGGAAGATATATTACAGAAATAGAGATGATTTTGATTGGTATGACAATAACAAGTACCTTGAAATTGAGCTCAAAGAAGCGAAAATGTTCGATTTTTGACGATGTTCAAGAGTAAACAAATCACACCATGCCTCCAATACACATCAACTGGCGAGTCTTATATTCATGCACAAGTGCTCAGATATTATTTATACCATTTTTACAATGATGCAGTTGTATACATAACAGTAAATCTTCTATTTTTTGTGAGAATAAAAATTCAAAATGAAAAGCAAAAGTAATGGAAAAGGGGCCTGGAGACGTGACTAATGAACAGAGAACATGTTATTTTAGTGCCAGGAATGTCTGCCTTGTTTACTCTGGACCCTATTTTGAAATTGGCATCGTTTGAAATTTGTGTGAAATTGGAAAATTGCCATTTTCTGACCACTATTTTGGGTAGATGAAATTGGTAAATAGGCGGTTTCTTGTACTCAATCGATAGAAGAAATGGGGTTCTAGCGAAATAGCTATAATTTTAGGAGACTGACACATTAGAATGTGTCGAAAATAGGGCTCAAAGTGGGCAAAATCGTTGATGCGTAAGTGTCATGGCTACCGCTAACTTCGCGAAAGCATAATTCCGTTAGTTTTCGATCAAATTTCATAATTTTGGTGGCGTTATGATCGGAAAAAGATTCTCTATCATTTCATAAGAAACAATTAATTTTTTTTTTCCAAAAAATTTTCGACCCCAGGAACACTTTCCTGAGAAGGCCTGTCGACCCCCAAAGGGTTAAAAATGCTAGTTGAACCAGTGGTTCTGGAGATTTCTGGCAAAGAGTTCCACCAGATTTTGGGCCCTTTTATGTATAATGAGTTTTTTAAAAGATTTAGACTTACACGGGGAATGTCATAAAGGTTTTGTGCCTAGTGTTGTGTCTATAATAATAATAATATTAATAATAATAATAATAATATAATAACTGACTTGAACAATTATAGACCAATCTCAAATTTACCACTGCTTTCTAAAATCTTAGAAAAATTAATTCATAAACAGATCTATTCCTACCTCGTCTCACACAATGTACTAAACCCCTGTCAATTTGGATTCAGGACCAACAAGAGCACAAACGATGCTATAACACACATGTTAGAGTTAATATACACCGCACTTGAGAAGAAAGAAGTTCCGCTGGGAATCTTCATAGACCTACGCAAAGCATTTGATACAGTCGACCATGATTTATTGCTCACAAAATTAGCGCACTATGGTATTAGGGGGCACCCCCTCAACTACCTAAAGTCGTACCTTAGCAACAGAAGTCAGTACGTGAACACAAATGGAGAGAACTCTTTCACACAACAAATTACAGTCGGTGTCCCTCAAGGTAGTGTCCTGGGGCCACTCCTATTCCTCATTTACATAAATGACCTACCGAATGCATCACAACTACTCAAACCCATTTTGTTTGCAGATGACACAAAATATGTCTTCTCTCACCCAAATCCAGTCGTACTAGCCAACACAGTTAATGCCGAATTACAGAAAATATCAACATGGATGATGACAAATAAGCTTACTCTCAATATGGACAAGACCTACTACATTCAGTTTGGAAACAAAGCTGCAAATGTTCCACTTAACATAACGCTAAATGGTTCACCCATCACAAGGCTCACAGAGGGAAAATTCCTAGGAATCCACCTTGACAGTAGTCTTAAATTCCAAACACACATACAACAAATTTCCAAGAAAATCTCAAGGACAGTAGGTATATTATCTAAGATACGCTATTATGTGCCTCAACCAGCTCTCATTGCACTATATCATTCTCTTATCTACCCTTATCTCACCTATGGAATCTGTGCATGGGGCTCAACAACATTAAATCACCTTAGACCACTCATAACCCAGCAAAAGGCTGCAGTCAGGATGATAACAAATTCCCACTCTAGACAGCATACTCCACCTATATTCAGAACCTTAAAACTACTCACCATAAAAAATATTCATACCTATTCATGTGCCTTCTACATACATAAAACTCTACATGCTAATATCAACCCTGCACTCAGAATTCTCCTCAACAACTTTAATAGGTCCCACGAACATGACACAAGACACAGATCACTATTTGACATACCCCGAGTCCATACTAACCAATGTAAAAATTCTATGCACATAAAGGGCCCCAGAATCTGGAATTCATTACCAGTAAATATCAAGTTAACCTTGTCGGAAAATCAATTCAAGACTCTTCTCAAAAATCACCTACTCACCCTATACAGTGGACCCTCGGTTAACGAATACCCCGGAAATCGTGCAATTATGTAAGTATAATTTTGTAAGTTCTTGTGGAAGTGTATTTTTGGAGGTCTGAAATAGACTAACCTACGTGAAATTTTTCCTTAAGGGAGTAAATTCGTTCGGTAATGGCACTTGAGCAGACTTCAGGAGTGAAGTTTTTACGAAACTCGGGGGTCCACTGTACTAAATACTCATACTGTAACAAACTTCCAAACCCAATATTATTTTACTTAAGATGATCTCAATTTGATATGTTCATCCTCCTTAACACTTGTTGCAATTTCATATCATCATATTGTCATTTAAAATCTTATAGTATCATCATTTTCTTAATTTGAAATAAAATATATATCTAGAAGAAACTCTAAAAAAAAAATTTCTAGTATTGTTATTATACTAGTATAGCATCAACATACTGTAACTTGAAATAAATTATACAACTAGATTAAACTCAACCAATTTCTCTTGTATTGTCTTTTAATAGTATGTATAACCATATTATAATTTAAATAATACAGAACTAGAATAAACTCAATCAATTTCTTTAGCATTAAGTACTTAGTGAATAAGTCTCTAGAATAAACTGCCCCTAATGCCATGGCATGCCAGTGGCTCTCCTTGCATTACAGTTTTATAATTGTAACTACCAATAACATTGTACACTTGTAACATGCATAGAAATAAAAATTATTATTATTATTATTATATTATTATATTATATTATTATAATAATAGGATAGTGAGGCTCAGGTTAGAGTGTGTAGGAGGGAAGGGGACTATTTCCCAGTAAAAGTGGGCCTTAGACAAGGATGTGTGATGTCACCGTGGTTGTTCAATATATTTATAGATGGGGTTGTAAGAGAAGTGAATGCGAGGGTCTTGGCAAGAGGTGTTGGGCTAAAAGATAAAGAAGCAAATACAAAGTGGGAGTTGTCACAGTTGCTTTTTGCTGATGACACTGTGCTTTTGGGAGATTCTGAAGAGAAGCTGCAGAGGTTGGTGGATGAATTTGGTAGGGTGTGTAAAAGAAGAAAATTGAAAGTGAATATAGGAAAGAGTAAGGTGATGAGGATAACAAAAAGAATAGGTGACGAAAGATTGGATATCAGATTGGAGGGAGAGAGTATGGAGGAGGTGAATGTATTCAGATATTTGGGAGTGGACATGTCGGCGGATGGGTCTATGAAGGATGAGGTGAATCATAGAATTGATGAGGGGAAAAGGGTGAGTGGAGCACTTCGGAGTATGTGGAGACAAAGAACCTTGTCCATGGAAGTAAAGAGGGGAATGTATGAGAGTATAGTTATACCAACGCTCTTATATGGGTGTGAAGCATGGGTGATGAATGTTGCAACGAGGAGAAGGCTGGAGGCAGTGGAGATGTCATGTCTGAGGTCAATGTGTGGTGTGAATATAATGCAGAGAATTCGGAGTTTGGAAATTAGGAGGAGGTGCGGGATTACCAAAACGATTGTCCAGAGAGCTGAGGAGGGTTGTTGAGGTGGTTTGGACATGTAGAGAGAATGGAACGAGACAGAGTGACTTCGAGGTGTATAAATCTGTAGTGGAGGGAAGGCGGGGTAGGGGTCGGCCTAGGAAAGGTTGGAGGAGGGGTAAAGGAAGTTTTGTGTGCGAGGGCTTGGATTTCCAGCAAGCATGTGTGAGCGTATTTGATAGGAGTGAATGGAGGCATATGGTTTTTAATACTTGACGTGCTGTTGGAGTGTGAGCAAAGTAACATTTATGAAGGGATTCAGGGAAACCGGCAGGCCGGACTTGAGTTCTGGAGATGGGAAGTACAGTGCCGGCACTCTGAAGGAGGGGTGTAAATGTTGCAGTTTTATAACTGTAGTGTAAAGCACCCTTCTGGCAAGACAGTGATGGAGTGAATGATGATGAAAGTTTTTCTTTTTCGGGCCACCCTGCCTTGGTGGGAATCGGCCGATGTGTTAATAAAAAAAAAAAATATATATTATTATTATTATTATTATTATTATTATTACTAGTACAGTGGTACCTCGACTTACGATATTTTTTCATTCCAGAATACTGTTAAAGTGCCATTACCAAACGAATTTATCCCCTTAAGGAATGATGTAAAATAGACTAGTCCTTTTAGACCCCCAAAATTACACTTACAAAAGCATTTAAAAAAATAAACTTACATAAAACGGTGAGTTTGGGGACCATCGTAAGTCGAGGTACCACTGTACATGTATTTAAATAAGAGATTATAATGTGCAGTTTAAGTTTTGTGTGACAAGCACGAATAACTTCCCTACATAATATAGTGGATTAGAATACAAAGAGAAGGCAAAAGTGTAATGAGCTAACAGTTTAAGATACAATTGACAGAGTAAATGATTGCTACATTTAAACAAATTTAAATTTAAATTTTACATCAATTCAGATGCTTTTGACAAGATTTTAAAGGTACTCAGAGGACCCAAATTTTGGGTCCTCAGGTCGAGTTGTACTCAGGGAATATCATAGATATTTTTATCTTGTGTTATGCCTATGTGACTTGCTGCAGCTCTAGAGGGGAACCATTTTAGCTTAGGATTAATACTTGTATTGCGTGTACTATATACATTATGTAATATGAGCAGTAGTATGTGTAGATACTTCATGCATGCAATTCATGTAGTTTTCCCTGGGGTCCCGACCCAGCTTGGAGAAAATAATAATAATTTTTTATTTCAGTGTGATACAATGTTTGTACATATATGAGTGACATTTAGTTGTGCACACAGAAAAACCATAGTTATGCAGAGCATTTCGGACAAGCTTTAGCCTAATTTAAGACTACAATGGCAATAATGAATTAAATGCAAGAAAGACCACCAATAACCATGGGGAAGCAGCAAATTTATCCAAATACAGTTACAATATAAACATAAAAAAAAGTGAGCGACACCAACAGAACCACAGACAATTCCCTCAAGCCAAACAGCAAATCATAAGGTTTTCCAGATTTCCCCACATGGAAAAAAATCATAACTCTACTAGAGATAGAGGAGAAGCCCTCAGCATATATGTCAACTAGCTCCAAGAGGTTATCCACCAGTAAGCATCGGAGTATTTCCGCAAGAGGAAATGGGGTGGGTGTTGAAATGCACCCCTCCACAAACACACCCAAGATGCTTGCCAGACTTCTCTGCACATCTTTCGGCTGATGGCCAACACTACTATGGTAAATTAAGTTTATTGACCAGAAAATAATGGTCTCTTAGGTAGTGATAGACTGTATTCACAATCCAGTAGTGTTGTGGCTCACAAAGCAACACTCTCACCTCACACACTGAGTGTCCGTGGTTCAATCCCCAGCCGGGTGGAAACGTTTGGCATGTTTCCTTACACCTGCTGTCCCTGTTCACCTTGCAGTAAGTACGTACCTGGGTGTTAGTCAGCTGGTGTGGGTTGCATCCTGGGGGACTAGATTGAAGGACCATAATGGAAATAAGGCAGACAGTCCTCGATGATGCACTAACTTTCTTGGGTTATCATGGGTGGCTAACTCTCAAAGATAAAAATCCAAACAATTCTTATCTCTCACAATTCTTCTTCCACCAGAGCATGGGTGTATGGAACAACACATCGCTCAATCAAGTAATGCTAACATCTACTGCCCCCAGGACAACCTCTACAAAATAGTCATAAGCCTCTTGCAGACCTCATTGCCTTCAGTTTTCACCACAGTGGGCACACTGGAGGGCAGGACCTTGTAGCCTCCAGCAGAATGAAATGATCATGTCCCAAGAATCTGGGAGAACAGACCACCTGAGATCTAGATACAAGGAACTGAAATAAACAGAGATAACTATGCCCATTAAGGCTCTGATATGAATATTATGACTGATCATCATTCAGGAGTTAACCTTAAAATGGTATACAATACAATTTTTATTTCTTTATGTGGCACAAAAATGTAGTTTACATGTAATAAAACATTGGTAAACACAAAGAAAGACACTAGTATGCAATGCATTTCGGGCAAACTAATCCTATATACGTAGACTGAAGAGAGCATTTCCTGTCCACCGCAGAACATTCCTCGTCCCACACAGGGTGGTGAGTGGTGATGTCACCCAGGAGGAAGTGACAGGTCGCTCACGATTTAAGTTATCAAGAGAGAGGCATTCTAAGCCTAGTGGCTCGGTTGAGTAGCACACTCGCCTCACACACTGAGTGTCTGGGTTTTGATCCCCAGTACGGGTGGAAATGTTGGGCATGTTTCTTGCTGTCCCTGTTCACCTAGCAGTCAGTAGGTACTTGCTGTCCCCGTTCACCTAGCAGTAAGTAGGTACCTGGGTGTTAGCCAATTGGTGTGGGATGCATCCTGGGGGGGATGTGGTTATATACCTTATAAAGGGCTGGGGCTCTAAAATGAGCTGAGGTAGGATAACAGCTCTTAGCCTGCAAAACTGATTTGTGTAAGAAAAAAAAAAAAGTACAAAGAAAACAAAGTCAGGTCCTCTATCAATCTCACCCAGGACAGTCTGCAGGGAAGAGTGCAGGTACTGTACCTGAATAAAAAATGGTACCAGTCACGGTATTGTGCCTTTTTGTTATTTATACAATCCTTTCCTTTGCAACTGAGCCAGGCAAAGGCATAGACAAACACAACACAAAGGCATAGAAATTAAAATAAATACTCAAGGATAACCAAGTATCCCTGAGCTTAAGATTAAGAAGCTCTGCTTATGGAGCAGAATTCATTGATCCTCTAGATGGAGTGGCAGCCCAGATAGTTCCACTCTAGGATATGGAGCAGAGCAGTTTGGGCACTATCCAGCCATTTACCCAGAGGCATCCAACAACAGAATATATGTCAGGGAACTGGCATACCTTTGATATACCTTTCAAGGGCTTTGAGAGTTTCACTGCTCTCGGAGCCCAGCCATGGGCCAGGCTCGTCTGGTGCTTGCCTGGTCAACCAGGCTGTTGCTGCTGGAGGCCCGCTGCCCCACATATCCATCACAGCCTGGTTGATCTGGCACCTGGTGAAGACACTTGTTCAGTTTCCTCTTGAAGGCTTCTACACTTGTTCCAGCCGTGTTTCTGATATCTTCTGGTAAGATGTTGAATAGTCTGGGACCACGAATGTTGGTACAGTGTTCCCTCATTATCCCCACCGCACCCCTGTTCCTCACTGGGTTTATTTTGCACTTCTTCCCATATCTCTCACTCCAGTATGCTGTTATGGCAGTGTGCAGATTTGGGACCAGGCCCTCAAGTACTTTCCAGGTATATATTATCATGTATCATTCTCTCCTCCGCTCCAATGAGTACATGTTCAAGACGTGAAGGTGTTCCCAGTAATTTAGGTGTTTTACTGGCTCAGTGTGAGCCATAAATAATCTCTGTATTTGTTCCAGCTCTGATATTTCTCTTGCTTTCAACAAGGCCATCAGTAAATAACAAAAAAGGCACAATACCGTGACTGGAACAATACACACACAACCCGCACATTCTTTTCCTTTCTTTCTTTTCTTTTGCCTTGTATTTTCCTTCATTTTATTCGCTTTTCTTCCCTCTCGTACCACCCTTGCGGGCCGCTAGCCTCATTGCAGTGCTCCTTCCCATATGACTGTCTCCTCTACTACCATTACTACTACTACTACTTCCACTACTCCATCATTTCCCCACTCTCTTGTACCCTTCCCTGTCTGCCTGCCTATAAATACCCTTCCTCTGTCTCTGTGTGTTAGTGTGACTTTGTAAATGGTCCAAGTCGGGCCGAAACGTCGTCGTAAGCTCCTCTCTTTTATATGTGCGGGTTGTGTGTGTAAGGCCATCAGCACTGGGCAATATTCTAAAAGAGGGGGCCTTCAGCACTGAGCAATATTCTAAATGAGGGAGCACTAGCGATTTGAAGAGTGTCACCATTGGCATTATTTCCCTTGTTTTGAAAGTTTTCAATACCCACCCCGTCATCTTCCTGGCTGTTGTGATCTTTGTCTTGTTATGGTCTTTAAAAGAAAGGTCAGCTGACATAATTATTCCCAGGTCTTTCATGTGTTCCTTTCGTTCTATTTGGTGACCCTCTTGAGTTTTGTATATAGTGTTCCTTTTGAGTTCTTCATTCTTTCCATACCTAGGCAGCTGGCACTCATCACCAATGATCGTCATGTTGTTCTCCACTGCCCACTGGAAAATCCTGCTTATGTCTTCCTGAAAATTTTCAGTGTCCTCTACCGTAGTGACTTTCATGCTTATTTTAGTGTCATATGCAAATGATAATACAAAAGTGTGCGAGTGTTTTTATCTATGTCTGCTATGAGGATGAGAAACAGCAGAGGTGCCAGGACAGTGTCTTGGGGCACTGAGCTTTTTACCTCACTGATGCTGAATCTTGCTCTGTTTACTACTACTTTTTGTTCTGTTTGTTAGGAACCCAAATATCCATCTGCCTGCCTTCCCTGTAATGCCCATGGCCCTAATTTTCTGTACTATCACTCCATGATCGCATTTGTCAAATGCCTTTGCAAAATCTGTGTAAATCACATCTGCATTTTGGTCGTCTTCCAATGCCTCTGTAACTCTGTCATAATGGTCAGCAGCTGTGACAGGCATGATCATCCTTCTCTAAAACCATGCTGGTTCGGGTTATGCTGTTCCATGAAATTTATAATCTACCGTCTCATCACTCTTTCGAAGATTTTTATGAAGTGAGAGTTAGGGCTACTGGTCTGTAATTTTTAGCTAGTGCTCTACTACCTACTACCTATACACTATACAGTACTGTACTTTGGCTATCTGGCAAGATAGAATGGCAGACCCTCCTGTTAATCCAGTTCTGAGGTCACTGGGAAGCAATCCAGGTTAATTTCTGAGGATGGACCCATCCTCAGAAATTAACATGGGAACTGTCTTCCAGAATGACCTTCCACTGACTTCCCACTATAGAGTCCTCAGATTTTACTTGCTGGCTTTTGGAGCCAGGAGAGTAAGTTTATTTAGGCACAGGTACACACAAGTACAATTAGCATACTAAATGTGAATTACTTAGAATAACCAAAAAAAAAGTCAGACAAGCATAGAGGCAGAGCCAGGAGCAGTGACTATAGGTGAGAACTGTCAGTATGGCAGACATGTGCTCACTGAGCTATCTCTCTCCATACATTTTCTCTCATCCTCCACATGGCATGACAAACTCCAGCTTTGGTTTCAACTAGACCTGTGGGTTTCTTGCTGGTTAAGTATTTAATGGCAGTGTTGTCAGTAGTGGCAATTTTAAGTTTACACTTAGAAGGCACTGGAAGACACCTGCCATGTTGATAATGTTAATAATGCCTGTGTAAAGGAAGTTTTGTGTGAAAGAGCTTGGACACACAACAGGCATGTGTGAGCATGTTAGGGGGCTCTGGTGGTCTGGTGGCTAAAGCTTTCGCTTCACGGCAAGGAGCCTGGTTCGATTCCCAGCTAGGGCAGAAACATTGGGCGTGTTTCTTTACACCTGTGTCTATGTTCACCCATCAGTAAAATGGGTACCTGGGTGTTAGTCGACTGGTGTGAGTCGCATCCTGGGACACTAACCTAATCTGCCCGAAATGCTCAGCATAACAAGGGACTTTCTATATAGTAGTATGTCATTGATGTCAGCTAGGCCTGTATACCATGTACATGTACTTGTAGTAAATAAAGATATTATTATATTATTATTATTATTAGAGAGAGAGAGAATGAGACAAATGGTTTTAGGACTTGACATGCTGTTGGAGTTTGAGCAGGGTAATATTTTGTGAAGGGATTCAGGAAACCAGTTAGCCAGACTTGAGTACTGGAGGTGGGAAGTACAGTGCCTGAGCTCTAAAGTGACATCTAAACTGTAATATTTGCACATCTCTGGCAGTGTGAGCGATGGTGAAAAGTGTTTCCTTTTCAGGTCACCCTGCCTCAGTGGAAGACAGCCTGCGTGTTAAATAAATAAATACGTATATACAGTGGAATCTCGGTTTTCGTCATTAATTCATTCCAGAAAGTCTGACAAAAACCGAATTTGGAAAACTGAAGCAATATTTCCCATAAGAAATAATGTAAATCCAATTAATCCATTCCAGACACCCAAAAGTATTAACAAAAAATACATTTCATAGAGAATAACTATAGTTTTACATACAGAAAAAATTATAAATAAATATAAATGACTAATGAAATAGATAAATGAACATTTAACATCACTTTTACCTTTATTGAAGACTCTTGTTGGCATATGGAAGATGGCGAGGAGGAAGAGGAGGAGGAGGGTTATTGTTTGGAAGAAAAATCCCGTCCATAAGGAATTTGAGGTATCAAGGCCCCATCGGGTTTGTCT
>WNWK01015121.1:0-48905 GCA_009830355.1 Cherax destructor
AGTATCAGTATCTCCCCTCCCACCAGTATCAAAGTATCTTCCCCTCCCACCAGTATCAAAGTATCTCCCCCTCCCACCAGTATCAAAGTATCTTCCCCTCCCACCGGTATCAAAGTATCTCCCCCCACCAGTATCAGCATCTCCTCCCACCGGTATCAAAGTATCTCCCCCTCCCACCAGTATCAAAGTATCTCCCCTCCCACCAGTATCAAAGTATCTCCCTCCCACCAGTATCAAAGTATCTCCCTCCCACCAGTATCAAAGTATCTCCCTCCCACCAGTATCAAAGTATCTCCCTCCCACCGGTATCAAAGTATCTCCCCCTCCCACCGGTATCAAAGTATCTCCCCCCCACCAGTATCAAAGTATCTCCCCCTCCCACCAGTATCAAAGTATCTCCCCCTCCCACCAGTATCAAAGTATCTCCTCCCACCAGTATCAAAGTATCTCCTCCCACCGGTATCAAAGTATCTCCCCTCCCACCAGTATCAAAGTATTCCCTTCCCACCGGTATCAAAGTATCTCCCTTCCCACCGGTATCAAAGTATCTCCCCCTCCCACCGGTATCAAAGTATCTCCTCCCACCGGTATCAAAGTATCTCCCTCCCACCAGTATCAAAGTATCTCCTCCCATAAGTATCAAGTATCTCCTCCCACCAGTATCAAAGTATCTCCTCCCACCAGTATCAAGTATCTCCCTCTCCCTCCCACCAGTATCAAAGTATCTCCCTCCCAGTGGAAATAAGTCACTTCGACTGACTTTTTTCGGTTATCCTATGTTCTCTACACATATACTACTATGTATGATATCCTTCCTCCCCCTTCCTTCCCTCCCCTTCCTTCTCTCCCCTTCCTTCCCTCCCTCTTCCTTCCCTCCCTTTCTTCCCTCCCTTTCCTTCCCTCCCTTTCTTCCCTCCCCTTTCTTCCCTACCCCTTCTTTCCTCCCTTCCTCCTCCCCTTCCTTCACCCCTTCCTTCCCCCCCTTCCTTTCCCCTTCCTTCCCTCCTTTCTTCCCTCCCTTCCTCCTCCCTTCCTTCCCCCCTTTCTTCCCTCCCTTCTTTCCCTTTCTCCCCTCTTCCTTCCTCCCCTTCCTTCCCTCTCCTTTCTTCCCCTCCTTTCCTTCCCTCCCATTCCTTCCTCCCTTTCTTCCCTCCCCTTCCACTTTCTCCTCCCCTTTCTTCCCTCCCCTTTCTCCTTCCCCCCCATTTCCTTCCCTCCCCTTCCTCCTTCCCTTCCTTCCTCCCTCTTCCTTCCTCATCTTTCCTTCCCCTTCCTTCCCTCCCCTTTCTTCCCCTCCTCTCCTTCTTCCTTCCCTTCCTCCTCCTCCTTCCTTCCCTTCCTTCCTTCCTCCCAGTTCCTTCCCTCCCTTTCCTTCCCTCCCCTTCCTTCCCTCCCCCTTTCCTCCCTCCCCTTCTTTCCCTCCCCTTCCTCCCCTCCCCTTCCTTCCCTCTCTCTTCCTTCCCTCCCTTTCCTTCCCTCCCTTTCTCCTCCTTTCCTCCCTCCCCTTTCTCTCTCCCTTCCTTCCTTCCTTCCTCCTCCTTCCTTCCCTCCCCCTTCCTTCCTCCCTTCCTTCCTCTTTCCTCCTCCCTTCCTTCCCTCCCCTTTCTTCCTCCTTTCTTCCCTCCCTCCTTCCTTCCCTTTCCTTCCCTCCCCTTCCTTCCCTCCCTTCCTTCCTCTCCTTCCTTTCCTTCCCTCCTTCCTTCCTCCCCTTCCTTCCCTCTTCCTTCTTCCTTCCTTCTCCTTCCTTCCTCCCCTTCCTTCCTCCCTTCCTTCCTTCCCTCCCCCTTTCTTCCTCCCCTTTCTTCCCCCCCTTTCTTCCCCTCCTTCCTTCCTCCCCCTTCCTTCCTCCCTTCCTTCCTCCTCCCTTCCCTTCCCCTTCCTTTCCTTCCCTCCTTCCTTCCTTCCCTTTCTTCCCCTCCCCTTCCTTCCCTCCCTTCCTCCCTCCTTCCTTCCCTCCCCTTCCTTCCCTCCCCTTCCTTCCCTCCCCTTCCTTCCTCCTTTCCTTCCTCCTTCCTTCCTCCCCAGTAAACAAATGATAAGTATATTCCGGTGATGGCCTTAGCAATGCTTCTAAGAAAACCTAACCAATACATAAATTTTACCTAAGTCTAAAATTTCCTTTAAAAATTTAACGCCGTATGAGAATGATTTATTTATCATAAAAGTTATTCCGCTTCCAGCAAAAAAATCTCAGTCTACTGAAAGATACAGTTAATAGCCTGATATTGTTTTTTTGTGTTCAGACAGTACAAAGTACACGTAAGCCTTTCTAAACACCAAAGATAAAAATAAAACATTGAAAGAATAATTTTAACACCCTAGCAACAATAACAACTAGTTAAAGGTAAACAATGTTAACCCGCTGCATGTAAATATTACCACCCTAGAAGCCATTATAACAAACACCTCACTTTAACTAATTTATTTTCACAATGTTTGTACGTGATCCTCAGGGAGCCATCCATTACCAGGGAGCCATCCATTACCAGGGAGTCATCCATTACCAGGGAGCCATCCATTACCAGGGAGTCATCCATTACCAGGGAGTCATCCATTACCAGGGAGCCATCCATTACCAGGGAGCCATCCATTACCAGGGAGCCATCCATTACCAGGGAGCCATCCATTAGACATCATTCAGGGAGTCATCCATTACCAGGAGTCATCCATTACCAGGGAGCATCCATTACCAGGAGCACCATTACCAGGAGTCATCCATTACCAGGAGTCATCCATTACCAGGGAGTCATCCATTAGGCCAGGGGAGCCACCATTACCAGGGAGTCATCCATTACCAGGAGTCATCCATTACCAGGGAGCAACCCATTACCAGGAGCCAGCCATTACCAGGGAGTCATCCATTACCAGGGAGTCATCCATTACCAGGGAGTCATCCATTACCAGGGAGTCATCCATTACCAGGGAGCCATCCATTACCAGGGAGCCATCCATTACCAGGGAGCCATCCATTACCAGGGAGCATCCATTACCAGGGAGTCATCCATTACCAGGAGCATCCATTACCGGGGAGCACCATTACCAGGGAGCCATCCATTACCAGGAGTCATCCATTACCAGGAGCCATCCATTACCAGGGAGCCATCCATTACCAGGGAGCCATCCATTACCAGGGAGCCATCCATTACCAGGGAGCCATCCATTACCAGGGAGCCATCCATTACCAGGGAGTCATCCATTACCAGGGAGTCATCCATTACCAGGGAGTCATCCATTACCAGGGAGTCATCCATTACCAGGGAGCCATCCATTACCAGGGAGCATCCATTAGCTCTACAGGGTCATCCATTACCAGGAGTCATCCATTACCAGGAGCCATCCATTACCAGGCCACGGTCATCCATTACCAGGAGTCATCCATTACTCAGGAGTCATCCATTACCAGGAGCCATCCATTACAGGCCACACGGGAGCATCTAAGCATCCATTACAGGGACCATTCAGGAGCCACCTACAGGGAGCATCCATTACCGGGGAGCCATCCATTACCAGGAGCAGCCATTACCAGGGAGCCATCCATTACCAGGGAGCCATCCATTACCAGGAGCCATCCATTACCAGGAGCCATCCATTACCAGGGAGCCATCCATTACCAGGAGCCATCCATTACCAGGAGCCATCCATTACCAGGGAGCCATCCATTACCAGGAGCCATCCATTACCAGGGAGCCATCGCACCATTACCAGGAGCCACCATTACCAGGGAGCCATCCATTACCAGGAGCCATCCATTACCAGGAGCATCCATTACCAGGAGCCATCCATTACCAGGGAGTCATCCATTACCAGGAGTCATCCATTACCAGGAGTCATCCATTACCAGGAGTCATCCATTACCAGGGAGCCATCCATTACCAGGAGCCATCCATTACCAGGGAGTCATCCATTACCAGGAGTCATCCATTACCAGGAGTCATCCATTACCAGGGAGCCAGCCATTACCAGGGAGCCATCCATTACCAGGGAGTCATCCATTACCAGGGAGTCATCCATTACCAGGGAGTCATCCATTACCAGGGAGTCATCCATTACCAGGGAGTCATCCATTACCAGGGAGTCATCCATTACCAGGGAGTCATCCATACTCGATGATCCAAGATACAATGCAACTCCTCACACTACTTCCGCACTGCTTCAACCTTCCGGGTGTGTGTGTGTGTGTGTGTGTAATCACCTAGTTGTGGTTGCAGGGGTCGATTCATAGCTCTTGGCCCCCGCCTCTTTGCTGGTCGCTACTAGGTCCACTCTCACCCTTCTTCATGAGCTTTATAAAACCTCTTCTTAAAGCTATGTATGGATCCTGCCTCCACTACATCACTCCAGATTGTTCCACTCCATGAGAACTCTATGACTGAAGAAATACTTCCTAACATCCCTGTGACTCATCTGAGCTTTCAACTTCCAGTTGGGACCCCTTGTTGCTGTGTCTCATCTCTGAAAATTCTCTCCCTATCCACCTTGTCAATTCCTCTCAGTATTTTATATGTCGTTATAATGTCCCCTCTATCCCTCCTGTTCTCCAGGTTCATTTCCCTTAACCTCTCCTCGTAGGGCATACCCCTTAGCTCCAAGACTAGTCTTGTTGCAAACCTTTGCACTTTCTCTAATTTCTTGATGTGTTTGACCAGGTGTGGGTTCCATACTGGTGCTGCATACTCCAATATTGGCCTGACGTACACGGTGTACAGTGTTTTGAATGACTCCTTACTTAGATGTCGAAACGCTATTCTTAGGTTTGCCAGGCGCCCATATCCTGCAGCAGTTATTTGGATGATGTGCGCAAAAGATGTGCTCGGCAGCATTTGACCCCCTAGGCTATACTCCGTCTGTGGTTTTTTTATCCTTCCCCAAACTTCATGACTCTGCACTTGCTGGGGTTAAAGCTCCAGGAGTCATTTATCGGACGAGGCTTGCAGCCTGTGCAGACCTTCCAGGATTACCCGATCCTCGTAAACTTGTATTTTTCTCATTAGTGTCACATCGTCTGCAAATAGGGACACCTCTGAATGTATTCCTTCTGTCATGTCACTCACGTATACTAGAAACAGCACCGGATCCAGGACTGACCCTTGCAGAACCCCACTCGACAAAGCACCCACTCTGACACCTCGTCACATACCAGCACACGTTGTTTCCTTCCTGTCAGGTATTCCCTGATCCACTGCAGTACTTTCCCTGCTACTCTAGCTTTTTAACCAGTCTCTTGTGTGGTACTGTATCGAAAGCCTTCTTACAGTCCAAGAAGATGAAGTGTACCCATCCCCCCCTCTCTCTCTCTCTCTCTTGTCTTACTTCTGTTACCTTATCGTAGAACTCCAGTAGGTTTTTGATGCAGGATTCCCTTTCCCTGAAGCTATGCTGGTTATCATGTATGAACCCATTCTTTTCTAGGTGCTCCACCACTCTTCTCATGATAACCTTTTCAATAACTTTACATTCTATGCATGTCACTGACACAGATCTGTAGGTCAGTGCTGCCTGTCCGTCTCCTTCCTTAAAAAATTGGGACTACATTTGATCTCTTCAACACCTCAGGCAGTTGTCCTGTTTCAGTAGATTTATTGAAGATTATATAATTGTAAGTTGCACACAGAGTGCATCTCCTCCCTCTCTCAGGACCCATGGAGAGATATTATTTGGGCCCACCGCCTTCCAGGTATCTAGTTCATCTAGCAGTTTCTTCACCTCCTCCTCGTTTCTGTGTCCAGCACTTGCTAGTGCATCCCACTCTTTCGGTTTGTTGGAAGCCTCTGTCTCTACTGTGAATATCTCCTTGATATTTAACACATCGGCCGTTTCCCACCAAGGCAGGGTGGCCGGAAAAAGAAAAACTTCCATCATCACTCACTACATCACTGTCTTGCCAGAGGCGTGCTTTACACTACAGCTACAAAACTGCAACATTAACACCCCTCCTTCAGAGTGCAGACACTGTACTTCCCATCTCCAGGACTCAAGTACGGCCTGACGTTTCCCTGAAACCATTAATAAATTTTTTACCTTGCTTACACTCCAACGGCACGTCATGTCCTAGAAACCATTTGTCTCCATTCGCTACTATCTAACACGCTTATGCACGCTTGCTGGAAGTACAAGCCCCTCACACATAAAACCTCCTTTACCAAATCCCTCCAACCTTTCCTAGCCCGACCCCTACCCCGCCTTCCCTCCACTACAGATTTATACACTCTCGAAGTCATTCTATTTTGTTCCATCATCTCTACATGTCCAAACCATCTCAACAACCCCTCCTCAGCTCTCTGGATAATAGTTTTGGTAATCCCACACCTCCTCCTAATCTCCAAACTACGGATTCTCTTCATTATATTCACACCACTGTTACGAACCTGGGCCTTTCTAGGGCCTGTTCCGGCCTGGGCGGAACAGGCCCTAGAAAGACTATTCACAATCTCTTAATTAATAATCACTTTCAGAGCAATAAATGGAATAGAAATGTTTTCGCACTTAAAGAAGTTTTCCAATGAATCTGTTTCCAAGGATATACACACAGCCGTCTTTTAAGACTATGTCGCTCAAACTCGTTTCTACCAAATCTAGAGGAAAACTAGCGTCTGTAATACAGCAAACACACGCTCTCTTACTACGAGCACCACTAGAGACATATTCCAAAGTCTCCACAGTTGCAACACACTCACTCTTGATGTGAGCGCCATTAGAGACATATTCCAAAGTCTCCACAACTGCACTACACTCACTCTTGCTATGAGCGCCATTAGAGATATATTCCAAAGTCTCAACAACTGCACAACACTCACTCTTGCTATGAGCGCCAACATAGACGAACTCAGCTTTCCACTTACTACAGCGCACTCACTTGCTTGAGCGCAACAGAGACGACTCAGCGTCTTACTTACTACAGCACTCACTTGCTGAGCGGCAACAGAGACGAACCTCAGAGACGAACTCAGCGTCTCACTTACTACAGCGCACTCACTTGCTTTGAGCGGCAACAGAGACGAACTCAGTGTCCTTACTACAGCGCACTCACTTGCTTTGAGCGGCAACGAGGCAACCTCAGAGACGAACCGCGTCTCACTAGACGCACTACTTGCTTGAGCGGCACAGACGACCCTCAGTGTCCACTTACTAAGCGCACTCACTTGCTTTGAGCGGCAACATAGACGAACCTCAGTGTCTCACTTCAGCGCACTCACTTGCTTTGAGCCGCGACTTAGACAAACACCACTCAAGGTGATGGAGGCTCACACAGGAACCTCACAAAGGTCAGAAGAATAAATCCAAGGTGCTTCTCAGGAAAAGTGAGAGGACCGTCCTCCATGAAAGTCTCACTGAGGACTGAATGCTCACTGACGGATCATTGACTGAACACTGACTGTTGACTCGATGATGACTGAATGACATCTGACTGATCACCGACAGACCACTGCTTGCTGACTACAGAATACTCTCTCGGTCTCTCTGTCTGACTCGCTGAATAGATACTGCCATCTGTGTAGCAGGTGGCCCCCCTCATTGGGTACGATGACGTGGTAAGGCGGGAATTCCTGACCTGTTAACGAGCGGATGGATAGTTAACTATACGTCACATAAAACCCTACCTAGATGTACAGGAGACATACCACTTGCCAATATAACGCTTATTTTCATAATAATGATAAAGAGACATTTTATACTGCCATATGCTCAAGTATATAATGATGGGTAAGGGTGAGTCCCGTAACAACCACACATTGCCCTCAGACATGACATCTCACTGCCTCCAGCCTTCTCCTTGTTGCAACATTCACAACCCATGCCTCAAACCCATACAAGAGCGTTGGTATAACTATACTCTCATACATTCCCCTCTTTGCTTTCATGGATAAAGTTCTGTCTCCACAGACTCCTCAGTGCACCACTCACCACTCTATGATTCACCTCATCCTTCATAGACCCATCTGCTGACACATCCACTCCCAAATATTTGAACACATTCACCTCTTCCATACTCTCTCCATCCAATCTGATATCCAATTTTCCGTTATCTAATATTTTTTTTATTCTCATCACCTTACTCTTTCCTATATTCACTTTAATTTCCTTCTTTTACATACCCTACCAAACTCATCCACCAACCTCTGCAACTTCTCTTCAGAATCCCCCAAAAGCACAGTGTCATCAGCAAAGAGCAACTGTGACAACTCCCACTTTGTGTTAGATTCTTTATCTTTTAACCCCACACCTCTTGCTAACACCCGAGCATTCACTTCTCTTACAACTCCATCTATAAATATATTGAACAACCATGGTGACATCACACATCCCTGTCTAAGGCCTACTTTTACTGGGAAATAATCTCCCTCTCGCCTACATACTCTAACCTGAGCCTCACTATCCTCGTAAAAACTTTTCACCGCTTTCAATAACCTACCTTCTATTCCATACATCTGCAACATCTGCCACATTGCCCCCCTATCCACCCTATCATATACCTTTTCCAAATCCATAAATGCCACAAATACCTCTTTACCCTTAGCTAAATACTGTTCACCTATATGTTTCACTGTAAACAGTTGGTCTACACACCCCCTACTCTTCCTAAAGCCTCCTTGTTCATCTGCTATCCTGCTATCCGTCTTACTCTTAATTCTTTCAATAATAACTATACCATACACTTTACGGCTCGATATGGCATAAGTAGAAATTATGTGAGTGATTTTTTCACGAGAACACAATCTTAAATTAACCTTCCACTTAAACACTGGCGAGAACTGTACACATAAAACTTACTGATGTTGATGTATCATGGAGTCTTGTGGGACTTTAGGGACACTGGGGTTGCAAACAATGTCCCTCCTTCAATGCCCACCGTCTCAGCTCTCCCCCTAAGTTTTTTTAAAGTTTACCTGGAGTTTACCTGGAGAGGGTTTCGGGGGTCAACGCCCCCGAGGCTCGGTCTGAGACCAGGCCTCATGGTGGAACAGGGTCTGATCAACCAGGCTGATACTGCTGGCCGCACGCAAACTGACGTACGAACCACAGCCCCGTTGGTCAGGTACTGACTTTAGGTGCCTGTCCAGTGCCTATTTTAAAACAGCCAGAGGTCTATTCATAATCTCCTTATGTATGCTGGGAGGCAGTTGAACAGTCTTCGGCCCCTGACACTTATTGTGTTGTCTCTCAGTGTACTCGTGGCGCTCCTACTTTTCATTGGGAGAACTTTGCATTTCCTGCCGAGATTTTTGCTTTCATAGGGAGTGATTTTCGTGTGCAAGTTTAGTACTAATCCCTCTAGGATTTTTCAAGTGTATATTATCATGTATCTCTCTAGCCTGTGTTCCAGGGAATACAAATCAAGGGACTTCAACCGTTCCCAGTAATTTAGGTGCCGTGAAAGTTCTTTGTACACTCTCCAGGTCAGCTATGTCTACAGCCTTGAAGGGGGCCGCTAGTGTACAGCAGTATTCCAGCCTAGAGAGAACAATATATTTGAAGAGAATCATCATGGGGTTGGCGTCCCTAGTTTTGAAGGTTCTCATTATCCATCCAATCATTTTCCTAGCAGATGCGGTAGATACATTGTTGTTGTCTTTGAAGGCGAGATCCTCTGACATTATCACTCCCAGGTCCTTCACATTACTTTTTTTACTCTATTGTATGGTTAGAATTTGTTGTATACCCTGAGACATTTTTAATTTCCTTCTCTTCATTTCTCTTCATTGAACTTCATATTGTTTTGAGTGGCCCATTTGAAGATTTGGTTTATGTCCGCTTGGAGTCTTGCTGTGTCTTCGATGGAGGTCACTGCCATGACAATTCGGGTGTCATCCGCAAAGGAAGACACGGCTTACATCTCTGTCTATGTCAGATATGAGGATGAGGAACAGAATGGGAGTGAGTACTGTGCCTTGAGGAACAGAGCTTTTCACCGTAGCTGCCTCAGACTTTACTCTGTTTACTATTACTCTTTGTGTTCTATTTGTCAGGAAGTTATAGATCCATCAACCAACTTTTCCTGTTATTTCTTTATCACGCATTTTGTGTGCTATTACACCATGGTCGCGTGTGCTGTTTTCAATCCATAATATCCTTATTCTACCGTGTTATTATATGTCTGGACCCTTCCAGAAGTATTTCCCCTTCACTTATCTTGTAGTGAAAAAAATAGCCGATATTTTTATCGGCCACTGTCAAATTCAATAAATATTTACATATTGGCCGGTCCATCCTTCCTGTAACGCCATATTTATTTCTCTGTTTCACTCTATTTTGTACTCGTTTTTATTAAAATTTATTGATATTTCTAGGTGTGTAACATATTTTCCTTATCAGAATATTAATTTCTTTAGTATTACAATAATTTCTCTTTACTTAATTAACTTATTACAATAAATAAGAAAATTATAAAAATTATAGGGGATATGTTGGTTCCCCAATGACTTATCACCTTTTAAATGTTACATTAGCATTACACACCTATATTATGATATTTTATTATCCCTACCAATTATTACATTTAAATCATAGGAAAATCATCAAAATTATCCACATTCACAGTGACCCTATAAACTCTCATCAAGAAGACTGGATTAGTATTGTTACTGTGAAAAATATTATTATTATTATTATTATTATTATTATGATTATTATGATTATTATGATTATTATATTATTATTATTATTATTATTATTATTATTATTATTATTATTATTATTATTATTATTATTATTATTATTATTATTATGTGAGCAAATTACCAGCAGGAGGTTTACAAGATATTACCTGAATTATTACCTATAAGTAATTTGGTTGAGGTAAGTGGGACTTAAGTCGGAGTAGGTCACTGAACTGTCACTCCTTCGACTGCCCACTTCTTCACCACTTTCACAAAAAGCTAGACCTGACATTAAATTAATGATTATAAAATTAAAACCAGCTACTCTGGTACAATACATATAATACAATGGTGTTATTAGAAAAGAACTTTGTATTACCACTTATCATTTAATTATTGTAGATGGATCACAACACAACACCTGCCTAACACCTAGACCCTACACTTTCCAGCTGTGAATGATGTCTGCATCCCTTATTCTGCCATCCATAAGTAATTCTTGAGGTCCCGCAAATTTCCTGTCCCAATTCTTCAGCAGGAACGTGTCAACAATTTCTAAATTATGAATTGAGGCTGATATACACCAATTTGGCCTCGGATGCCGAATTATTAACCAAATTTTACACTACAACCAGTGTTTACAAATTGCAAATGGCATCTCTTGCGTCCCTACTGGCTGCTCTAACCCCCCTCCCCCCGCCCTCCCTCGAAATTTCTTGAAGGGTCCAAACAGCTTCATATTTTATTACATAATTATTGTATTATTCATTCATATGTTCTACATTTAGGAAATTATGCAAAAAAATTCCACACTGTGGCCGGGGAATGTTCATTGATAAACGACTTAAATTGTTTTTGCATTCCACCTCATTTTACAATTTTTACACTCATTAAAATTAAAATTGTCAGAGAATGATCTTTGGTATAAAGACGGGATACATCACATATTCACACAATTCATTTGTAACCTATCTCTACGCCTAATTACATTATCATCTAAATATTGCCCTAATTTATCAATTATTGAATCTTTTATAAATTTCCCTTTTAACGACAATTTAGTTTCATCTCTCTATCCATTTATTAAGACAATTATTAGATTATAACAATAAATATTTACTGTTCCATTTAGTTATTAATTATTAGAGTGAAGAAGCTTACCATATATTACATGGCCTATGCTGTTTATAGAAGATTAACACCACATTTCCTTACCATACCCTTTACAAATGTAGTATAATAATCACTCCCTACTAGATCTATTGGCCCCACTGAGTCATTATTCACACAAGAAGGTTCAAATTCTACTCTATTTTGTGCAATCTTCTCAGTAACTTCCCTAAGCCCTATTGTAGAGATTTTCTGTGGGAGTCTATCATCTATAACTACATTGATACGTTTTCTCTCATCGCCCAGGACGACATTTACACACTAGGCCCTTTTATCTGACAGAAAAGCAGATCAATTTAAATTAGTTGGAACCCCCATTTGCAGTTTCATATCATTTAAGGAACTACGTTTTATGAAAGTGCGTTGTGATCTCTGGTCCAGTAATGCAGTTATATTTTTTTATTTACGCCTTTATCCTGAATTTTTACATCTACCACTGGTAAGGCTACTTCAGCTAGGCCATCATTATTAACATTAGCTGTTGTTTCAGTGTTAACATCATTATCATTTTTATTATTATCACTGTTATTATTATTATTATTTAAACCTTTACACATTACTACATGATGCCTTCCCTTGGGGCAGTGATAGCAATTATTCAGTTTTGCATAATATTCTTTTACATTATGACTGCCTAAACATTTGATACATCTGTCAAGTTCTTCTAATCTTTCCACTTTAACATCCCAAGAATCATAAACACTACAATTCCTGGAGAAATGAGAACCCTTGCAAATAAGATAATCCCTCTTTTGTTTGACTTGCCCATTATTAAATAGGCCCCTCTTATTAAGGGACTTATTCCTCTTAATTTGATGTGGAGAACCATTGTTTTTGGTTCCTGCCACTTGATATCTGCCTATGCAGTCTTTTTTATGGGATGAATTATGATGATTATTAACATTAGAATATTTTTTCCATTTGTGAGACCTGACAGATACATCATAGTCGTCATGTGTTACAGTCTTAGAATTATTTTGTTGGTGTGTCTGTAATTGAACAATTAATTCTTGTAGACCTAATCTTATTTCCTCCAGAGAAAAATAACCTTTGTGATATTTATTAGACAACCATTCTATAGTCTTGCAGCTCAATTTATTCTGTAAGACAGTACCTAATATCCAGTCTGATTCATCCAAATCAAACCTGTTACTCAAGGACTTAAGAGTGCTATTGCAAATTATGGTAATTGTGTTCTGGAGTTCTTAAATTAATCACAATATTTTCTAGGTTTAACCCATCAATTACACAAGCCAGGGCAACACGGATTTAAACCAGGTCACTCCTGCCTGTCCCAGCTACTAGACCACGATGACAAGGTGTAGATGAATGGTTCAGAGAACCGACGAGTTGGTAAATTAGACACATATGCAACACTTGGGTATCTTTATTGAGGAAACGTTTCGCCACACAGTGGCTTCATCAGTCCATACAAAGTAGAATCGTGAAGAACAGGAGGAGTTGGGTCGATGTTGTCAGTCCATCAATCTTGAATATAATGCAGCTTATGTGCGAAGAGGTAGCTTATATACTGTAGACAGGAGAGGTGCAGCAGTCGTAGAAGGTGTCACACTTGTCCAATGTGGAAGTAGGTCGTGCCCAAGGGTTAGGCAAGCGAAGAAATCTCTGTATTAAGATACCAAGATGTTGCTGTGTCAGACAGAATGTAGATGAATGGTTCAGAGAATCGACGAGTTGGTAAATTAGACACATATGCAACACTTCACGATTCTCCTTTGTATGGACTGATGAAGCCACTGTGTGGCGAAACGTTTCCTCAATAAAGATACCCTAGTGTTGCATATGTGTCTAATTTATCACGATGACAAGGTCCTGGATGCTGTAGAGGATAATCAAAATACAGTTGTAGTATACACATACTTTGCAAAAGCTTTCGTCAAATGTGACCATGGTGTAATAGCACACAAAATGCGTGATAAATTAATAACAGGAAAAGTTGGTAGATGAATCTATAACTTAATGACAAATAGAACACAAAGAGTAATAGTGAACAGAGTAAAGTCCCAGGTAGCTACTGTGAAAAGCTCTGTTCCACAAGGCACAGTACTTGTTCCCATTCTATTCCTCATCTTCATTTCTGACATAGACAGAGATGTCTTTCTTTGCGGATGACACCCGGATTGTCATGACAGTGATCTCCATTGAAGACACCGCAAGACTCCAAGCGGACATCAACCAAATCTTCAAATGGGCCACTCAAAACAATATGAAGTTCAACGAGAAGAAATTTCAACTACTCAGATATGGAAAACTTGAGGAAATTAAAAATGTATCAGGGTATACAACAAATTCTAACCATACAATAGAGCAAAAAAGTAATGTGAAGAACCTAGGAGTGATAATGTCGGAGGATCTCGCCTTCAAAGACAACAACAATGTATCTACCGCATCTGCTAGGAAAATGATAGGATGGATAATGAGAACCTTCAAAACTAGGGACGCCAAGCCCATGATGATTCTCTTCAAATCGCTTCTTCTCTCTAGGCTGGAATACTGTTGTACACTAACTTTTCCCTTCAAGGCTGGCGACATTGCTGACTTGGAGAGTGTACAAATAACTCTCACGGCACACATAAGTACAATAAGGCACCTAAATTACTGGGAACAGTTGAAGGTCCTCGATCTGTATTCCCTGGAATGCAGGCGAGAGAGATACATGATAATATACACTTGGAAGGTCCTGGAGGGATTGGTACCAAACCTGCACACGAAAATCACTCCCTATGAAAGCAAAAGACTCGGCAGGAGATGCAATATTTCCCCGATGAAAACTAGGGGCGCCACGAGTACACTGAGAGACAACACAATAAGTGTCAGGGGCCCAAGACTGTTCAACTGCCTCCCAGCATACATAAGGGGGATTATCAATAGACCCCTGGCTGTCTTCTAAAAAGCATTGGACAGGCACCTAAAGTCAGTACCTGACCAACCGGGCTGTGGTTCGTACGTCAGTTTTCATGCGGCCAGCAGTAACAGCCTGGTTGATCAGACCCTGATCCACCACTAGGCCTGGTCTCAGACTGAGCCGCGGGGGCGTTGACCCCCGAAACCCTCTCCAGGTAAATTCCAGGTACTTTGCTATTACTATACATCACCTCTAACAAGTCAACTGCCTCCAGATAACTAGAATCAATATTTTCGAACCCTTGAATCAGGGCATAAGCATCGCTACTGGCCTGCCCTTTGAGATAAACTAATTTTGTGATATCTGCTAGGTCATCCTCACATGTACAGCAGCCTTAAATACTGACCAGAATTCCGCCCAGCTGTCTCCTGGACTAAATGTTGGTAGACATAACTCTGGGAGTTTTGGCAAAGATCTGACATTTATACTACTAGACTGTCCAGCTGCACAGTTCACTAGCAGATCACCTTCATATTCTATGTAATGCAATTTGTATGAAACACCTATTTTCTAAAGATTCCAAATATATTTCTAAATTAATCTTATTCACAATTTCTTCTGCCACCAATTCCAGGCATTTATTATAAGCTCTGGTCACATGACATTTTTTTGCATTTAATGAGGCCTTTAAAACCTTAATTCCCATGGATTTATCATCTGCATTGATTACATCCATGGTTCTTTTATACATTAGACCCAATTAATGAACACTGGTTATACATATTGTACAATGTGACATTGGTATCATTATTACAATATGAACCAAATATCTTAGCCAAATATTTCCTGGCTTAGCAAATTAATTATAATTATTATTATCATTATTATTATAAGCCAAATATTTCCTTGCTTAGCAAAATTAATTATAATTATTATAATATGCACCAAATATCCTAGCCAAATATTTCCTGGCTTAGCAAAATAATTATAATTATTATTATTAAAATCATAAAGAAGACAATTATCATTCTTAGCCCTAACTGGGCTTAGCAAATTAACAATTATAGCAATTACAATCCTAGCCTCACTGGGCTTGGCAATTAATTTATATAATTACACAAATCCATTAATATTACAAATGTATGTATAAGAAATACAATTCCAGCCCCACTGGGCATGCAAATCCAATTAATTGTGGCAACTATAATTCATTACCATACACCATTAATTAATTTAATTATTTCCAATTATATGTGAACCCAGCAATCCATTACTTTCAAACAAAGTCATTAAATTAAATTTTCACTGATTACATATCCGGTTCGAAGGACTAAAGTTTTTTTTATGAAAATTTTTATTATTATTATTATTATTATTATTATTATTATTATTATTATTATTATTATTATTATTATTATTATTATTATTATTATTATTATATGTGAGAAAATTACCTGCAGGAGGTTTACAGGACATCACCTAAATTATTACCTGCAAGTAATTTGGTTAAGGTAAGTGGTACTTAAGTCGGAGTAGGTCACTGAACTGCCACTCCTTCGACTGCCCACTTCTTCACCACTTTCACAAAAAGCTAGACCTGACATTAAATTAATGATTATAAAATTAAAACCAGCTACTCTGGTACATTGAAGTTTAGTGGACTGTATGGGATTAGGCTTGCTTGTTGGGTACACAAAAATATAACTATTATTACAATACATATAATACAATGGTGTTATTAGAAAAGAACTTTGCATTACCACTTATCATTTAATTACTGTAGATGGATCACACCACAACACCTACCTGACACCTAGACCCTACACTGGCCAGCTAAGATCTAAATGCAAGGACTATGGTGTACTTCCCTGTGAATGATGTCTGCATCCCTTATTCTGCCATCCATAAGTAATTCTTGAGGTCCCGCAAATTTCCTGTCCCAATTCTTCAGCAGGAACGTGTCAACAATTTCTAAATTATGAATTGAGGCTGATATACACCAATTTGGCCTCGGATGCCAAATTATTAACCAAATTTTCCACTACAACCAGTGTTTACAAATTGCAAATGGCATCTCTTGTGTCCCTACTGGCTGCTCTAACCCCCCCCCCCCCACGCCCTCCCTCGAAATTTCTTGAAGGGTCCAAACAGCATCATATTTTATTACATAATTATTGTATTATTCATTTATATGTTCTACATTTAGGAAATTATGTAAAAAAATTCTACAATTGTTATTACTATTGACTTCTGCGTCAGTGTTCTGTTGTCTTCCCAGGACAGCGCTCCATATATCAGCTCTTGTAGGCTTGATGAAAGCTTGTTCTTGTTGACTGGGGTACTGACTGGCTCTGCCGGGATTTAAATAAGGCAGTCCACCTTACCTAATCGTTTCTTTTGGAGAAACCTGTTTCCATTTCATTAGCCGCCCAAGTTTCAGCAAAATCTTTACTAGACTTGTGGAAGTCTGGTTCATAATGCAGGTCGTCACACCACTTTATAAGCACTAGTATTATTACTTTAATTTGAAGGACCTAAACAAGCAGGAGTAATACTGCGTCTAAAAAATGAGGTGCACAGGTTTTGATCCAAGGAAAGTGAGAGGTAACTAGTTTCTAATTCACTGGATCAAGAGCCTTTTACCAGGATCAGGAAATGCCTTCCCGCTAAAGGGGACTAGTTCAGTAAATGGCTGACTCTTGGTGACTCGCATCTCATATGTTTTGTGGAGGTTACCGCATGACAAGGCTGGCCGTCACTTGACATGATCACCTGTGTCCACCATGTTGGTGGTGACACACCCTCTTGTTACTCTCCAGCCACCATGTTGGTGGTGACACACCCTCTTGTCACTCTCCAGCCACCATGTTGTTGGTGACACACCCTCTTGTCACTCTCCAGCCACCATGTTGGTGGTGACACACCCTCTTGTCACTCTCCAGCCACCATGTTGGTGGTGACACACCCTCTTGTCACTCTCCAGCCACCATGTTGGTGGTAACACACCCTCTTGTCACTCTCCAGCCACCATGTTAGTGGTGACACACCCTCTTGTCACTCTCCAGCCACCATGTTGGTGGTGACACACCCTCTTGTCACTCTCCAGCCACCATGTTGGTGGTAACACACCCTCTTGTCACTCTCCAGCCACCATGTTGGTGTTGACACACCCTCTTGTCACTCTCCAGCCACCATGTTGGTGGTAACACACCCTCTTGTCACTCTCCAGCCACCATGTTAGTGGTGACACACCCTCTTGTCACTCTCCAGCCACCATGTTGGTGGTGACACACCCTCTTGTCACTCTCCAGCCACCATGTTGGTGGTAACACACCCTCTTGTCACTCTCCAGCCACCATGTTGGTGTTGACACACCCTCTTGTCACTCTCCAGCCACCATGTTGGTGGTAACACACCCTCTTGTCACTCTCCAGCCACCATGTTAGTGGTGACACACCCTCTTGTCACTCTCCAGCCACCATGTTGGTGGTGACACACCCTCTTGTCACTCTCCAGCCACCATGTTGGTGGTGACACACCCTCTTGTCACTCTCCAGCCACCATGTTGGTGGTGACACACCCTCTTGTCACTCTCCAGCCACCATGTAGGTGGTGACACACCCTCTTGTCACTCTCCAGCCACCATGTTGGTGGTGACACACCCTCTTGTCACTCTCCAGCCACCATGTTGGTGGTGACACACCCTCTTGTCACTCTCCAGCCACCATGTTGGTGGTGACACACCCTCTTGTCACTCTCCAGCCACCATGTTGGTGGTGACACACCCTCTTGTCACTCTCCAGCCACCATGTTGGTGGTGACACCCCTCTTGTCACTCTCCAGCCACCATGTAGGTGGTGACACACCCTCTTGTCACTCTCCAGCCACCATGTAGGTGGTGACACACCCTCTTGTCACTCTCCAGCCACCATGTTGGTGGTGACACACCCTCTTGTCACTCTCCAGCCACCATGTTGGTGGTGACACACCCTCTTGTCACTCTCCAGCCACCATGTTGGTGGTGACACACCCTCTTGTCACTCTCCAGCCACCATGTAGGTGGTGACACACCCTCTTGTCACTCTCCAGCCACCATGTTGGTGGTGACACACCCTCTTGTCACTCTCCAGCCACCATGTTGGTGGTGACACACCCACTTGTCACTCTCCAGCCACCATGTTGGTGGTAACTGTATTGTGAGACAAATATGTTGCATTGTGCTCACCGATCACATAACACATCCAACACAAGAAGAATTTCTTAAGATATACGGAGGAGGAGGAGGCATTTACAAGTGCACTTGATGTACAGACAGCATCTCACTAGTGAGCACATCCTTGAAGCTGGTAGGGAAGGTTCCTGATCCATACTTTGACGACATATATGATTACTTGGTAAAAAACTCTTCACTATACACAAGACAGACGATGAGAGCCTACTGAGGCACAGAGCCACAAACACCTTTAAATGTTACCCAGTTACCTGGGCGAATGGCTATAGTCTGGCACTTACTGACCAAATCATAGTTTACGTCTTCACTGCTCAAGTAAGTCCCATTTTCATATATGTAATTATCGCATGTGTATTATTTTGAATATCTTATTGTTTATGTCTCCTTAATCAAGGTTCCTTGATGCTGGTGAGGGGCCTTTTTATCCAAGATATTCGTCTTTCCTCTTTTTCCTTGGATCGTACCTTATTGCCTTCTATTCCTCAGGTTCTGAATGATCTCTATACGTATATACAAGTGCTGAATCTGTTTAAATTATATAGACAGAAATGTCAACACGATCAAGATTTGTAGAAGATAATGCTAAAATAACATAAAATAACATTGCTTGAAATTACATTTATTATTATTATTATTATTATTATTATTATTATTATTATTATTATTATTATTATTATTATTATTATTATTATTATTATTATTATTATCGTAAGAGGTGTTCGCTACACAAGTGAGTAGGCTTTTGGCATCCAGTTTTGTCTTTTGGTATTTGCTACCCATGATGACACTCTTCAAATCACTTGTTCTCTCTAGGCTGGAATACTGCTGTACACTAACTGCCACCTTCAAGGCTGGCGACATTGCTGACCTGGAGAGTGTACAAAGAACTTTCACAGCACACATAAGTACGATAAGGCACCTAAATTATTGGGAACGGTTGAAGGTCCTTGATTTGTATTCCCTGGAACGCAGGCGAATGAGATACATGATAATATACACTTGGAAGGTCCTGGAGGGATTGGTACCAACCTGTACACGAAAATCACTCCCTATGAAAGCAAAAGACTAGGCAGGAGATGCAACATTTCCCCGATGAAAAGCAGTGGCGCCACGAGTACACTGAGAGACAACACCATAAATGTCAGGGCCCAAGACTGTTAACTGTCTCCCAGTATACATTAGGGGGATTACCAATAGATCCCTGACTGTCTTCAAGAAGGCACTGGACAGGCACCTAAAGTCAGTACCTCACCAACCGGTCTGTGGTTAGTGCGTCAATTTGCGTGCGGCCAGCAGTAACAGCATGGTTGATCAGACCCTGATCCACCATGAGGCCTGGTCTCAGACCGAGCCGTGGGGGCGTGTACCCCCGAAACCCTCTCCAGGTAAACTCCAGGTAAACCCACTTGAACCGATGATCTTCTAAACAAGGAATGCGATAAAATGACACTCCTCTTTCTGCTCTCTTCTGTTTGAAAACCCACAGCAAAGCAGGTCTCAGGTATCTCAAAATCCTTCGAACAAACACTTTTGTCGTGACCCACGAAGTGTAAACACCATTACTGTCATATAATTGACCATCAATATGCCGGACGCTCACCCAATGACGTTAAGTGTAGTCTTCCTTGTCGATCAACAGTAAGCTCCTTCCTTGGCGTGTTCTCCTTTGGTGTGTCCTACCCTGGTGTGTCCTACCCTGGTGTGTCCTACCCTGGTGTGTCCTACCCTGGTGTGTCCTACCCTGGTGTGTCCTACCCTGGTGTGTCCTACCCTGGTGTCCTACCCTGGTGTGTCCTACCCTGGTGTGTCCTACCCTGGTGTGTCCTACCCTGGTGTCCTACCCTGGTGTGTCCTACCCTGGTGTTTCCTACCCTGGTGTGTCCTACCCTGGTGTGTCCTACCCTGGTGTGTCCTACCCTGGTGTGTCCTACCCTGGTGTCCTACCCTGGTGTGTCCTACCCTGGTGTGTCCTACCCTGGTGTGTCCTACCCTGGTGTGTCCTACCCTGGTGTCCTACCCTGGTGTGTCCTACCCTGGTGTTTCCTACCCTGGTGTGTCCTACCCTGGTGTGTCCTACCCTGGTGTGTCCTACCCTGTTGTGTCCTACCCTTGTGTCCTACCCTGGTGTCCTACCCTGGTGTGTCCTACCCTGGTGTGTCCTACCCTGGTGTGTCCTACCCTGGTGTCCTACCCAGGTGTGTCCTACCCTGGTGTGTCCTACCCTGGTGTGTCCTACCCTGGTGTGTCCTACCCTGGTGTCCTACCCTGGTGTCCTACCCTGGTGTGTCCTACCCTGGTGTGTCCTACCCTGGTGTGTCCTACCCTGGTGTCCCTACCCTGGTGTGTCCTACCCTGGTGTGTCCTACCCTGGTGTGTCCTACCCTGGTGTGTCCTACCCTGGTGTGTCCTACCCTGGTGTGTCCTACCCTGGTGTCCTACCCTGGTGTCCTACCCTGGTGTGTCCTACCCTGGTGTGTCCTACCCTGGTGTGTCCTACCCTGGTGTCCTACCCAGGTGTGTCCTACCCTGGTGTGTCCTACCCTGGTGTGTCCTACCCTGGTTGTCCTACCCTGGTGTCCTACCCTGGTGTCCTACCCTGGTGTGTCCACCCTGGTGTGTCCTACCCTGGTGTGTCCTACCCTGGTGTCCTACCCTGGTGTGTCCTACCCTGGTGTGTCCTACCCTGGTGTGTCCTACCCTGGTGTGTCCTACCCTGGTGTGTCCTACCCTGGTGTGTCCTACCCTGGTGTCCTACCCTGGTGTCCTACCCTGGTGTGTCCTACCCTGGTGTGTCCTACCCTGGTGTGTCCTACCCTGGTGTCCTACCCAGGTGTGTCCTACCCTGGTGTGTCCTACCCTGGTGTGTCCTACCCTGGTGTGTCCTACCCTGGTGTCCTCACCTGGTGTCCTACCCTGGTGTGTCCTACCCTGGTGTGTCCTACCCTGGTGTGTCCTACCCTGGTGTCCTACCCTGGTGTGTCCTACCCTGGTGTGTCCTACCCTGTGTGTCCTACCCTGGTGTCCTACCCTGGTGTGTCCTACCCAGGTGTTTCCTACCCTTGTGTGTCCTACCCTGGTGTGTCCTACCCTGGTGTGTCCTACCTTGGTGTGTCCTACCCTAGTGTCCTACCCTGGTGTGTCCTACCCTGGTGTGTCCTACCCTGGTGTTTCCTACCCTGGTGTGTCCTACCTGGTGTGTCCTACCCTGGTGTGTCCTACCCTGGTGTGTCATACCCTGGTGTGTCTTACCCTGGTGTGTCCTACCCTGGTGTGTCCTACCCTGGTGTGTCCTACCCTGGTGTCCTACCCTGGTGTATCCTACCCTGGTGTGTCCTACCCTGGTGTGTCCTACCCTGGTGTGTCCTACCATTGTGTGTCCTACCCTGGTGTGTCCTATCCTGGTGTGTCCTACCCTGGTGTGTCCTACCCTGGTGTATCCTACCCTGGTGTATCCTAGCCTGGTGTATCCTACCCTGGTGTGTCCTACCCTGGTGTATCCTACCCTGGTGTATCGTACCCTGGTGTGTCCTACCCTGGCGTGTCCTACCCTGGTGTGTCCTACCCTGGTGTGTCATACCCTGGTGTGTCCTACCCTGGTGTCCTACCCTGGTGTATCCTACCCTGGTGTGTCCTACCCTGGTGTGTCCTACCCTGGTGTGTCCTACCCTGTGTGTCCTACCCTGGTGTGTCCTACCTGGTGTGTCCTACCCTGGTGTGTCCTACCCTGGTGTTCCTACCCTGGTGTATCCTACCCTGGTGTATCCTACCCTGGTGTGTCCTACCCTGGTGTTCCTACCCTGGTGTATCTACCCTGGTGTGTCCTACCCTGGGTGTCCTACCCTGGTGTGTCCTACCCTGGTGTGTCCTACCCTGGTGTGTCCTACCCTGGTGTTTCCTACCCTGGTGTGTCCTACCTGGTGTGTCCTACCTTTCTACCTGGTGTGTCCTACCCTGGTGTGTCCTACCCTGGTCATGGTGTCTTACCCTGGTGTGTCCTCCCTGGTGTGTCCTCCATGGTGTCCACCCTGGTGTTCTTACCCTGGTGTGTCCTACCCTTGTGTGTCCTACCCTGGTGTGTCCTACCTGGTGTGTCCTACCCTGGTGTCCTACCTGGTGTATCCTACCCTGGTGTGTCCTACACTTGTGTGTCCTACCCTTGTGTGTCCTACCCTGTGTGTCCTATCCTGGTGTGTCCTACCCTGGTGTGTCCTACCCTGTGTATCCCTACCCTGGTGTGTCCTACCCTGGTGTACTGCCCTGGTGTGTCCTACCCTTGTGTAGTCCTCCCTGGTGTATCCTACCCTGGTGTATCCTACCCTGGTGTGTCCTACCTGGTGTTCCTCCCTGGTGTGTCCTACCCTGGTGTTCCTACCCTGTGTAGTCCTACCCTGGGTGTCCTACCCTGGTGTGTCCTGACCCTGTGTGTCTCCTGGTTCCGTCCCCCTGGTGTGTCCTAACCCTGGTGTGTCCACCTGGTGTTCCACTTCTACCTGTGCCCCTGGTGTGTCCTACCCTGGTGTGTCCTACCCTGGTGTGTCCTACCCTGGTGTGTCCTACCCTGGTGTTCCTACCCTGGTGTGTCCTACCCTGGTGTGTCCTACCCTGGTGTTCCTACCCTGGTGTGTCCTACCCTGGTGTGTCCTACGGTGGTGTTCACTCACCTGGTGTCCTACCCTGGTGTTCACCGTGTACCCTGGTGTGTCCACCCTGGTGTCCACCCTGTGTGTCTACCGTGTCCTCCCTGGTGTCACCCTGGTGTGTCCTACCCTGGTGTGTCCACCTGGTGTCCACGGTGTCCTACCCTGGTGTGTCCACCCTGGTGTGTCCTCCCTGGTGTGTCCACCTGGTGTCCACCCTGGTGTGTCCTACCCTGGGTGTCCTACCTGTGTCCTACCCTGGTGTATCCTACCCTGGTGTGTCCTACCCTGGTGTGTCCTACCCTGGTGTCCTACCCTGGTGTGTCCTACCCTGGTGTAGCCTCAGTAACTGGAACAATTCTGGAAGGAAACCAAAGTTGTCGTAGCTGCTGAACACAGAGTGGAATGTTTTATGATATCCTCAGTATCCGAGAAGTCTACCTAATTACGTTGGCATATTGTATTACATGTAGGTGACCCATATTGTATTACATGTAGGTGACCCATATTGTATTATATGTAGGTGACCTATATTGTATTACATGTAGGTGACCTATATTGTATTACATGTAGGTGACCTATATTGTGTGATGGAGTGCCACAGGGAAGCGGCAAACCAGTGTTCCCACAAAACATGTCATAAAATAAGGAAGCAGCACACTGTAGGTGTATTCAATATGCAAAAGTCACTAGTTTCCTCTCCTTTCTCTTTGGTTTCTGTGTGCCCTTCGCCCCCTGAATTAACACCCTCTCTGTCTTCCTTGCCCACATCCGTCTCCCGTGCCTTCCCTGCCCTCTATGTCCCCCTGTCCTCCCTGTCCCCCTTTACCCCATGAAGAAATAGACACATCCATTTTGTCGGTATTGTATATCAATAATGTAATGATGCCCCCTTGACCTGGCTTCTCCGTTCCTCTGGCCCACCTCACGTGTAACGGGGTCACCTGCGTCATCATGGTAGTGGAAGCCATGGGCACCAGATTTTCGCCCTCGCGCATCTCAAACGTTCCTCCCGACGTCGCTACGTGGGAATTACTTTCCGGTCTTTATAAAACAAATTAAGGCTTCCCCACGTAATATTCATTTTTAGGTAATAACTATTATAGGCGATAGTCAGAAAACTGTATAATAAACACTTGGGCTTTGTAATTTATCTCTCCGTTTAAAGTACAAAGTGCAGATTTGTGAAGCATAAATCTGTCATTATTCAGTTAAGTCATCACTAGCCTAGTAAGTTGCAAATATAATGATGCAGATATAATGACTGCAAATATAATGATGCTGGAAGAAATTATTTGTTCATATTGTATGAACAAGAGAAGATGTAACGCTTATTGTTTATTGTCTATGTGTTTTGGAGTAATATAATGATATTTACTGTAGGACTAAAGTAATTGTTTAGTGCTGATAGGAGGAAAGTGCCAGATAATATATTTTGGAGGAATTATTCTACCAGTGTTTTATGATGCTATTGTCAGCATTACATACCTTCTTTATTACGCTGTAGGTATTATAATACTTCTATAGTATTACTGCAGCTGCTACTATTACTACTGCTTCTTATATTATTACTACTATTCTTGCTAATATTACTGGTGTTATTACTATTATTGTTGTTAATATCACTGGCGCTATTATTAATATTATTATTGCTATTGTTGCTAATATTACTGAGGCTACTGCTAATATTATTACTACTATTGTTGTTAATATTACTGGTGCTACTGTTTTAACTATATTGTGTGCAATCATAATTTATGTTAGGAACACTTTGATCTACTTGATTCAAGATTGAAACTGGAATTTACTGCGCTTAGACCCAAAAATAAGCTTGTTCATAAATCGACAGAAAAGCCTTGAAACTTGTTTTAAGTTTTAAGAACCAATATGTTATTGTTGTTTATATACATAGGCTTGTCGAGGCTTTGAGTAAACATAATGATCCTAGCGTGGTGTTTGTTTATTGACTCCAGCAACACAAGCGTGAAGGAAGACTTATTTCACAATGGCAACACCTTACCAAGTCTGCTTTTAGCTCTCGTAGACTTTAAAGAGACATGAAATAATGCAAAAACTTGTCAATGATCGAATTCGAGAAGTTTGAATGGAAAATCTTTGGTGATCTAAAAGTAATAGGCTTGATAATGGGATTACATGGTGGATTTACAAAGTACATGCATCGTACGTGGCCAACTGGAGAAATATATCATGTAGGCATGAAAGATGTGCAACACAGGCCATCAGTCGATCCAAAGAATATACTTCAAACTGCCTTGACACAACAAGCTAGGCCTCATTAAAAGCTTCGTTGGAGCTTTGGACACAGAAGGCGCTGGGTTTGCTTATGTGAAGGAGAGGTTTGCAGAAGTTAGTGAAGGCAGAGTCAAGAAAGGTGCATTCATCGGACTTCAGATTCGGAAGTTACTAAATGATGTTCATTTTGATTAAAGTTTCCAAGATGCTGAGCTGAGAGCATGGGTGAGCTGAAAGCATGGGTGGCTGAGAGCATGGGTGACCTGAGAGCATGGGTGGCTGAGAGCATGGGTGAGCTGAAAGCATGGGTGGCTGAGAGCATGGGTGAGCTGAAAGCATGGGTGGCTGAGAGCATGGGTGACCTGAGAGCATGGGTGGCTGAGAGCATAGGTGAGCTGAGAGCATGGGTGGCTGAGAGCATGGGTGAGCTGAGAGCATGGGTGGCTGAGAACATGGGTGGCTGAGAGCATGGGTGAGCTGAGAAAATGGGTGTCTGAGAGCATGGATGAGCTGAGAGCATGGGTGAGCTGAGAGGATGGGTGGCTGAGAGCATGGGTGAGCTGAGAGCATGGGTGGCTGAGAGCATGGGTGACCTGAGAGCATGGGTGGCTGAGAGCATGGGTGAGCTGAGAGCATGGGTGGCTAAGAGCATGGGTGGCTGAGAGCATGGGTGGCTGAGAACATGGGTGGCTGAGAGCATGGGTGAGCTGAGAGAATGGGTGGCTGAGAGCATGGATGAGCTGAGAGCATGGGTGAGCTGAGAACATGGGTGGCTGAGAGCATGGGTGAGCTGAGAGCATGGGTGAGCTGAGAGAATGGGTGGCTGAGAGCATGGATGAGCTGAGAGCATGGGTGACATTCAAGTTTAAAACAACCAGAGAGTCAGTCACTTTAAAACAACCAGAGAGTCAGTCACTTTAAAACAACCAGAGAGTCAGTCACTTTAAAACAACCAGAGAGTCAGTCACTTTAAAACAATAAGAGAGTCAGTCACTTTAAAACAACCAGAGAGTCAGTCACTTTAAAACAACCAGAGAGTCAGTCACTTTAAAACAACCAGAGAGTCAGTCACTTTAAAACAACCAGAGTCAGTCACAATAAAACAACCAGAGAGTCAGTCACTTTAAAACAACCAGAGAGTCAGTCACTTTAAAACAACCAGAGAGTCAATCACTTTAAAACAACCAGAGAGTCAGTCACTTTAAAACAACCAGAGAGTCAGTCACTTTAAAACAACCAGAGAGTCAGTCACTTTAAAACAACCAGAGAGTCAGTCACTTTAAAACAACCAGAGAGTCAGTCACTTTAAAACAACCAGAGAGTCAGTCACTTTAAAACAACCAGAGAGTCAGTCACTTTAAAACAACCAGAGAGTCAGTCACGCCGCCCAGCAAGTGTGGCTTCACGCCGCCCAGCAAGTGTGGCTTCACGCCGCCCAACAACAGTACTCTGAAGACCTGACACAGGTATGTGAATATACATATACGAAGGTTCAGATCTTTGATGAGGCTTTCCAAAGTCCCCACAAACAATGGGATGGGTCATCCACATGGATGACCCATCCACAAGGATGACCCATCCACATGGATGACCCATCCACAAGGATGACCCATCCACATGGATGACCCATCCACAAGGATGACCCATACACAAGGATTACTTACAGTTTCATACGCAGCTGCGTAACTGAGATGTAACATAAATAATCTATATAATGACCATTTCTAATTAACATAGAACTAACAAACCTGATTAATTAATACAACATTCAGGAGGACTTCATAAACACTAGGACACGGTGCTATAACATTCTTGCGAGATCAGGAGAAACTTTAGCTATATTAAACCTTAGGTAAGAGCCGGAAACATAACCAACACTACCATATTTGTACTTGTACACACATGTCACTTTGTATATAACTGAGCACTTCCAGTTTGATATTAAGGTTGAAATGTCCTGTTCATAGTTTACAGATTAGATGTTTCATGTTTAATTATTCTTGTAATTTTTTGGCCTGTTTGTGGTATATGTGATTGGTAATAACGTTTGTAAGAATTTTATAAACACCGGGTACATCAACAGTGGATTTTTTTGGGCCCATGGGGAAAGAGTGCATCTAAATTCCTTAAGGAGCTAGGCAAAAGACTCATCAGGGTAACTAGGGATCCCAGGGCAGCTAGTTTTCTATTCCAGCGATTCAGCGTTGAGGTTCAGAGGGGTAATGCCTGCTGTATCCTGGGTACGCGCCTCATGGATGAGATTTTCAAATTATAATCTGTGACAAACACGTAGCAATATGTACTTTAAATGTATCCTTCAAACCTCATGTACTATGTATACCATTTTTGTACCAACAATGTATCTTTTAAGTCTTGTGTACCACATTGTGTAATAAAATATACCTTTTGGTAAAAACGATGGGGTGGTAGGGTAAGTATAATATTTAAATGGCTTCAGGCACCTGCAACAACAACCTGGCACCTGCAACCAACAACAACCTGGCACCTGCAACAACAACCTGGCACCTGCAACAACAACCTGGCACCTGCAACAACATCTATATAATCACTCACCAGTCTTCATTCATACACGCCCTTTTTATTATACACACACAAATATATATATATATATATATATATATATATATATATATATATATATATATATATATATATATATATATATGTGTGTGTGTGTATCATAAAAAAGACTTATAAAAAGGGCGTGTATGAATGAAGACTGGTGAGTGATTATATAGATGTTGCTGCAGGTGCCAGGTTGTTGTTGCAGGTGCCAGGTTTCCTCACGTGTGAATGACAATAATTGTTGCACACGCAACGCTCTGCAAGAAGTTTCAAATATGTGCCAGGTTGGAAGCTTATTCTAAATATTATGTGGTTTTTTAAATCGTTTGTTTAGCTGCCATTACTGACACGAACGCACATTACATGAGAAATATAAATATTTTGAGAATACCGGACCACCGATGTACCATTAAACACGACAGAGAGAGAGAGAGAGAGAGAGAGAGAGAGAGAGAGAGAGAGAGAGAGAGAGAGAGAGAGAGAGACAGAGAGAGAGAGAGAGAGAGTGAGAGAGAGAGATATCTAAGTTGTGAGTATACGCTTTGATGACCTATTCAAGGTTAATAAATCAACAGCAAGCAATCAAGGCAGGACTTAGACACGGCGATGATATTAGAGTGGACACACTATATTCTTTGTGCTAAACAGGTTATCAGGGTGTCAGGGTAATACAAGTGACACTTATGAGCCATACTAAATATAAAATAGTCTAATAAAACATAATAATAATGTTAAGTAAAAGGACACAAATGCAACTAATGTGATATTTTATTGTGGCAACGTTTCGCTCTCCAGGAGCATTTTCAAGCCTACGATTTCAAGTTTACCGGAAACCTACAAATAAAAATGATCTCACACACTTCTATTCCAGTCAAGATACTAAGACCAAAAGAGGCATCATCATCGGATTCTTCCTAAGAGCTTACCGAATTTGTAGTCCTGAGTTTCTTGACGAGGAATGTACATACATTCACCAAACCTTCACTGATTTACATTTTTCATCAAAGATTGCAAGAGAAGAGCTCTTCAGATCATTAATTCTCCACGCGTCAACACCACTCCAAACAAAGTTATAATTCTTCCCAACAGCCAGGTTGCATCCAACATTTCTAAAGTATTTGCACATGCTAACACTAGAGTCGCCATCGCTTCCAGTACTTCTATAAAGGATCTAACCAGGACAAAATCCAAGTACCATGAACCAGTCAACGCAGGGGTCTACACTATACCCTGTGGAGGCTGCGACAGAATTTATGTAGGAGAAACAGCAAGAAACCTCGAAACACGCCTCAATGAACACATTAATGCATGTAGGAACGATAACCTGAACAACGCCTGCGTACAACACCGAAATTCCAACAATCATCTCATGAAAGTCAAAGACGCCCAACTAGTAATCAAAGAAACTAATTTCCGTAGACGCAAGTGCCTTGAATCAGCACTTATCGCTGTTTCTAACACAATTAAACAAAACAAAGGCAGCTTCACCATCTCTGAAGTCTTAGCAAGAATCCTCCTGAAAACAGTAAACCCTACCATCACATTGTCTCTCCTGCTAATTCAACACAAGCACATCGTTGATGTGGAACACTCCTACAGGCCTTCTCTATTCCAACCTCCAGCAGAAATATTTGTCTAACCTATTTTTATACTACCAATGTAATTGTTTTATCACCTTTTACTCATGTGCAAATTGATTGTTCTACCTTATTGTATTACTACTACTACTACGACTTATATCACTACTACTTCTACCACCACTAGTATTACACCTCACTTGGAGAGTATATATATACCATCTGTGTCCATGTATCGCTTGTAACGGCTTGAAAAATCTTCTGGAGAGCGAAACGTTGCCACAATAAAATGTCACATTAGTTGCATTTGTGTCCTTTTACTTAACATATTGTCGGTAATTCTACCAAATATTATTACATAATAATAATGTTCAAGTGAAAGATAATTGTCATAAATACCCAGAGAATATATGTGAATATATGTGAATATATGTGAATATATGGAATGGAAACGGTACAGAAGGCAAAGAACCCAAGTAAACAAAGAGATTAGTAGAAGAGCTAGAAACGAGTATGCACAAGTACGGAGGGAGGCCCAGAAACAGTACGAAAACGACATAGCATCGAAAGTTAAGTCCGACCCGAAACTGATGTTCAGTCACATCAGAAGGAAGACAACAGTCAAGGACCAGGTGATAAGGCTGAGGAGAGAAGATGGGGAACTCACAAGTAATGATCAAGAGGTATGTGAGGAGCTCAACTTGAGGTTTAAGGAAGTATTCACAATGGAGGAAGGAAGGCAGCTGGGTAGACAGGACATGGTTCGTCACCAACAAGGGATGTACCAAGTGCTAGAGGGCATACACACAACTGAGGAGGAAGTGAAGCAGTTACTCAGTGACCTCGATACCTCAAAGGCGATGGGTCCGGACAATATCTCCCCGTGGGTTCTTCGGGAAGGAGCTGAGGTACTGAGTGTGCCACTTACCACAATATTCAACACATCCCTTGAAACTGGGCAGCTACCTGAGGTATGGAAGAAGGCCAACGTAGTCCCCATTTTTAAAAAGGAGACAGAAAAGAGGCACTAAACTATAGACCGGTGTCACTTACGTGTATAGTGTGCAAAGTCCTGGAGAAAATCATCAGGAAAGAATGGTGGAACACCTTGAGCGGAACAGGATAATAAACACCAGACAGCATGGATTCCAGGAAGGCAAATCCTGTGTAACAAACCTCCTAGAGTTCTATGATAAAGTAACAGAGGTAAGGCAGGAGAGAGAAGGGTGGGTTGATTGCATTTTCCTGGACTGCAGGAAGGCCTTCGACACAGTTCCTCACATGAGATTAGTAAAGAAGTTGGAAGAACAAGCAGGTATAACAGGAAGGGCACTGGAATGGATCAGGGAATACCTCAAAGGGAGGCAACAACGGGTCATGGTGCGTGGTGAGGTATCACAGTGGGCGCCTGTGACGAGCGGTGTACCGCAGGGGTCAGTCCTAGGACCAGTGTTATTCCTGGTATATGTAAATGACATGACGGACGGGATAGACTCAGAAGTGTCTCTATTCGCGGATGATGTGAAAATAATGAGGAGAATCACATCGGAAGAGGACCAGGCAGGGCTGCAAACAGACCTGGACAAGCTCGACATCTGGTCTAGCAGTTGGCTTCTCGAATTCAATACCTCCAAATGCAAAGTCATGAGGATCGGAGAAGGGCAAAGAAGACCGCTGACAGAGTACAAGCTAGGCGGACAAAGGCTACAAACCTCGGCAAAGGAGAAAGACCTTGGAGTGAGTATAACGCCTAGCACGTCTCCGGAGGCACACATCAACCAGATAACTGCGGCAGCATATGGGCGCCTGGCAAACCTTAGATTAGCGTTCCGTTACCTTAACAAGGAATCGTTCAAGACACTGTACACCGTGTACATCAGGCCCATACTAGAATATGCAGCACCAGTCTGGAACCCACACCTGGTCAAGCACGTCAAGAAACTAGAGAAAGTGCAAAGGTTTGCGACAAGGTTAGTTCCACAACTCAGGGGTCTGTCTTATGAAGAAAGATTGAGGGAAATAGGACTAACAACACTGTAGGAAAGAAGGGTCAGAGGAGACATGATAACGACATACAAAATACTGCGGGGAATTGACAAGGTAGACAGTGACAGGATGTTCCAGAGAGGGAACACAGAAACAAGGGGACACAACTGGAAGCTGAAGACTCAGATGAGTCAAAGGGATGTCAGGAAACATTTCTTCAGCCACAGAGTAGTCAGGAAGTGGAATGGACTAGAGAAAGATATAGTGGAGGCGGGAACCATACATAGTTTTAAGACAAGGTATGATAAAGCTCATGGAGCAGGGAGAGCAGAGACCCAGTAGCAGACAGCGAAGAGGCGGGGCCAGGAGCTGAGTCTCGACCCCTGCAACCACAATTAGGTGAGTACAATTAGGTGAGTACAAGGAATACGTAACCTAATGTTTCAATATTTAAATACTTGTCAACAATTACTAATACTTGTCAACAATTACTAATACTTGTCAACAATTACTAATACTTGTCAACAATTACTAATACTTGTCAACAATTACTAATACTTGTCAACAATTACTAATACTTGTCAACAGTTGCTTTAGCAATTCTTGAAGGTCCAACTTATGCACAAGAATGGCCTAAACGCTAATAATGCCTCTTACAATAAGTTGGACTCTAGTTGCAATAAACTCATATGAGTAAACAAACTAGGCCTTAATTAAGCCTTGGTACTCGCCTAGCAAGCAGCCATTGAGAAATTCATGTGTGGTCCCCTTGCCCAGGAAGTGCACCCAACTGCCTCATTATCGGCCGTCCAGATGTCCATCATGTCTCGACACATACAATATATACACCGAGAAGTATGTCTCAGTGTATATACACTGTCGGTTTACTTTAATCCACATTTTAAGGATACCACTCATCAGTTGTTTAACAACTTCACAATGGTGGCACGTACAGTGCCACGTGTGCGTGGTGCCACCTGTCCATGGCTCTTGATATACCAGTATTGGTACAATTACCAACAATATATTAGGTAAAGGACATACAAGCAACTAATGAGACGCCCCGATACTACAGTTCAGCTGCCCTTCCAAACTATAATATCTTCACCCCATTAATTATACCCCAGTCTCAATAATTATCGCAGTCACATGTAAAGTAACGCATATATCACTATAGACCTTCCTTGCTTGAAGGAAAGGAAGATATAAATCTGATGTATGTAACAGAGAGATGAAAAGAGACGTCAGTATGTTATTAGTAGAAAATCTAATCCATCTTAGTTGTTGCCTATAATGTAAACAATAGAAACAATACCACACGCAAGTCACTTAAACGCTTGTTCAGCATTAAGGGGTCGAGACTCAGCTCCTGGCCCCGCCTCTCCACTGTCCGCTACTGGGTCTCTTCTCTCCCTGCTCCATGAGCTTTATCATACCTCGTCTTAAAGCTATGTATGGTTCCTGACTCCACTACATCGTTCGCTAGACTATTCCACTTCCTGACAACTCTATGGCTGAAGAAATGCTTCCTAACATCCCTTTGACTCATCTGAATCTTCAACTTCCAATTGTGTCCCCTTGTTTCTGTGTTCCTCTCTGGAACATCATGTCACTATCTACCTTGTCGATTCCCCGCAGTATTTTGTATGTCGTTATCATGTCTCCTCTAACCCTTCTGTCCTCCAGTGTTGTTAGTCCTATTTCCCTCAACCTTTCTTCGTAGGACAGACCCCTGAGCTGTGGAACTAACCTTGTCGCAAACCTTTGCACTTTCTCTAATTTCTTGACGTGCTTGACCAGGAGCGTGTGTGTGTGTGTGTGTGTGTGTGTGTGTGTGTGTGTGTGTGTGTGTGTGTGTGCTGTGTGTGAGTGTGTGTGTGTGTGTGTGTGTGTGTGTGTGTGTGTGTGTGTGTGTGTGTGTGTGTGTGTGTGTGTGTGTGTGTGTGTGTGTGTGTGTGTGTGTGTGTGTGTGTGTGTGTGTGTGTGTGTGTGTGTGTGTGTGTGTGTGTGTGTGTGTGTGTGTGTGTGTGTGTGTGTGTGTGTGTGTGTGTGTGTGTGTGTGTGTGTGTGTGTGAGGGGAACGTTGGTGGCTGGTCAGCATGGTCACTCTTAAAAGCACTAATAACGTCTTTATTACAACGCCATCATCAAACTCAACACGTACAACGCCACCATCAAACTCAACACATATAACGGCACCATCAAACTCAACACGTACAACGGCACCATCACACTCGACACGTACAACGCCACCATCACACTCAACACGTACAACGGCACAATCACACTCAACACGTACAACGCCACAATCACACTTAACACGTACAACGCCATCATCACACTCAACACGTACAACGCCACAATCACACTCAACACGTACAACGCCACAATCACACTCAACACGTACAACGCCACAATCATACTCAACACGTACAACGCCACCATTACACTCATCACGTACAACGCCACCAGAGGGAGCAGAGACGCTGTGTGTGCCACTAATAACAATCTTCACATCCACTGAAACTGGGCAACTACCTGAAGTATGGAAGACGGCAAATATAGTCCCAATTTTTAAAAAAGGAGACAGACACGAGTCATTAAACTACAGACCTGTGTCACTGACGAGTATAGTATGCAAAGACATGGAGAAGATTATCAGGAGGAGAGTGGTGGAGCACCTAGAAAGGAATGAGCTTATCAACCACAACCAGCACGGTTTCAGGGATGGGAAATCCTATGTCACAAAACTACTGGAGTTCTATGACAGGGTGACAGCAGTAAGACAAGAGAGAGAGGGGTGGGTAGATTGCATTTTCTTGGACTGCTAGAAGGCCTTCGACACAGTTCCTCACAAGACATTAGTGCAAAAGCTAGAGGATCAGGCACGCATAACAGGAAAGGCATTGCAGTGGATCAGAGAATACCTGACAGGGACCCAACAATGAGTCATGGTACTTGACGAGGTATCAGAGTGAACGCCTGTGACGAGCGGGCTTCCACAGGGGTCAGTCTTAGGACCAGTTCTGTTTTTGGTATATGTGAATGACATTACGGAAGGGATAGACTCAGAAGTGTCCCTGTTTGCAGATGATGTGAAGTTAATGAGGAGAAATAAATCGGATGAGGATCAGGCAGGACTTCAAAGAGACCTGGACAGGCTGCAAGCGTGGTCCAGGAACTGGCTCCTCGAATTTGAGTCATGAAGATCGGGGAAGGGCAAAGAAGACTGTAGACAAAGTATAGTCTAGGTGGCCAAAGACTGCTAACCTCACTCAAGGAAAAAGATCTTGGGGTGAGTATAATACCGAGCACATCTCCTGAGGCACACATCAACAAGATAACTGCTGCAGCATACGGGCGCCTTGCAAATCTAAGAATAGCGTTCCGATACCTCAGTAAGGAATCGTTCAAGGCTCTGTACACCGTGTACGTAAGGCCCATACTGGAGTATGTAGCACCAGTTTAGATCCCACACCTGGTCAAGCACGTCAAGAAATTAGAGAAAGAGCAAAGGTTTGCAACAAAACTAGTCCCAGAGCTAAGGGGATTGTCCTTCGAAGAAAGGTTAAGGGAAATCGGCCTGACGACCCTGGAGGACAGGAGGGTTAGAGGAGACTTGATAACGACATACAAAATACTGCGAGGAATAGATAAGGTGGATAGAGACAGGATGTTCCAGAGAGGGGACACAGAAACAAGGGGTCACAAACCATACCACGGGTGGGGTTCGAACCCGCGGTCACAGTTGAAGACTCAGATGAGTCAAAGGGATGTCAGGAAATATTTCTTCAGTCATAGAGTTGTCAGGAAGTGGAATAGTCTAGCAAGTGATGTAGTGGAGGCAGGAACCATACATAGTTTTAAGACGAGGTTTGATAAAGCTTACGTCATCGTAAGCTCCTCTCTTCTATGTGCGGGTTGTGTGTGTATTGTTCCAGTCACGGTATTGTGCCTTTTTTGTTATTTAGAGAGAGGACCTAGTAGCGATCAGTAAAGAGGCGGGGCCAGGAGCTATGAATCGACCCCTGCAACCACAAATAAGTGAGTATAAATATGTGAGTACACTCAGCACGTACAACACCACCATCACACAACACTACGTACAACGCCACCATCACACACCACCATCACACAATACTACGTACAACACCACCATAACACAACACCACGTACAACACATCCATCACACAACACCACGTACAACAACACCATCACACAACACCATGTGCAACACCATCACACAATACCACGTACAACGTCACCATCACACAACACCACGTACAAGACCACAATCATACAACACCACGTACAACGCCACCATAACTCAACACCACGTACAACACCACCATCACACAACACCACGTACAACACCACCATAACACAACACCACGTACAACAACACCATCACACAACACTTCGTACAACGCCACCATCACACAACATCACGTACAACACCACCATCACACAACATCACGTACAACACCACCATCACACAACACCACGTACAACACCATCATCACACAACACCACGTACAACACCACCATGACACAACACCACGTACAACACCACCATCACACACCACCACGTACAACGCCACCATCACATCACCACGTACAACGCCACCATCACACCACCACGTACAACACCACCATCACACAACACCACGTACAACACCACCATCACACAACACCACGTACTACACCACCATCACACAACACCACGTACAACGCCACCATCACACAACACCACGTACAACAACACCATCACAAAAGATTTCGTACAACGCCACCATCACACAACATCACGTACAACACCACCATCGCACATCACTTACACCACCATCACACAACACCACGTACAACACCACCATCACACAACACCACGTACAACACCACCATCACACAACACCACGTACAACGCCACAAACACAACACCACCATCACACAACACCACCATCACACAACACCACGTACAACGCCACAAACACAACACCACGTACAACGCCATCATCACACAACACCACATACAACACCACCATCACACACCACCACGTACAACGCCACCATCACACACCACCACGTACAACGCCACCATCACACCACCACGTACAACGCCACCATCACACACCACCACGTACAACGCCACCATCACACCACCACGTACAACGCCACCATCACACCACCACGTACAACGCCACCATCAAACTCAACACTTGCTAATATTCATCGGCTGTGCTTCTAGTGCCTCTTACTTTCACAATGACAGAAAGTGCCACTCAGTAGCGTAGTGGGAGGTACCCTGTGATGGGAGTACCAACTACTGGGTTAAGCCCTGGTACTCTCTACCACTCAAAACTTTACTCTCACCTACTCTTACCCTATTCCCGCCCACCCCACACAAGGGTCTTACTTACACTCTCTTGATCTTGATCTTGTACACTGTGTGAGGGAAGTACATTCTGTGAGGGAAGTAAATTCTGTGAGGGAAGTACATTATGTGAGGGAAGCACATTCTGTGAGGGAAGTACATTCTGTGAGGGAAGTACATTCTGTGAGGGAAGTACATTCTGTGAGGGAAGTACATTCTGTGAGGGAAGTACATTCTGTGAGGGAAGCACATTCTGTGAGGGAAGTACATTCTGTGAGGGAAGTACATTCTGTGAGGGAAGTACATTCTGTGAGGGAAGTACATTCTGTGAGGGAAGTACATTCTGTGAGGGAAGTACATTCTGTGAGGGAAGTAAATTCTGTGAGGGAAGTACATTCTGTGAGGGAAGTACATTCTGTGAGGGAAGTACATTCTGTGAGGGAAGTACATTCTGTGAGGGAAGTACATTCTGTGAGGGAAGTACATTCTGTGAGGGAAGTACATTCTGTGAGGGAAGTACATTCTGTGAGGGAAGTACATTCTGTGAGGGAAGTACATTCTGTGAGGGAAGTAAATTATGTGAGGGAAGTACATTCTGTGAGGGAAGTACATTCTGTGAGGGAAGTACATTCTGTGAGGGAAGTACATTCTGTGAGGGAAGTACATTCTGTGAGGGAAGTACATTCTGTGAGGGAAGTACATTCTGTTTGGGAATAACATTCTGTGAGGGAAGTACATACTGTGAGGGAAGTACATTGGCACTACACTGTCTTATTTAATTAATATTACGAGCAAATACAAATTATTACTGAAAATTAGACATAACTTTGCAACAATTAAGTCTATATCAAACTTACAAAAACTTAGACTTTTGGCTTAAGTAAAAAACTTTAATCAAACACTTAATATTTTTCTTCCTCATGAACCAGAATTCTGTGTTTACTTAACAGTAAACCAGACAACAAACCCGAGTTACATTAGCCAGTCTCACAGCTATCAATGTGCGTAGATCTTTAGGATACCCGTATGAGTATCATCATAATACACACTACCATGTACTGATTGTTTGGTTTTTAATGGAATGTAAACCCTAGCTCCTTTACGCCAGTATGATGGGTAGGAGCATGGATGATAGGTAGGGGCATGGATGATAGGTAGGGGCAGGGATGATAGGTAGGGGCAGGGATGATAGGTTGGGGCATGGATGATAGGTAGGGGCATGGATGATAGGTAGGGGCAGGGATGATAGGTAGGGGCAGGGATGATAGGTTGGGGCATGGATGATAGGTAGGGGCATGGATGATAGGTAGGGACAGGGATGATAGGTAGTGGCATGGATGATAGGTAGGGGCAGGGATGATTGGTAGGGGAATGGATGATAGGTAGGGGCATGAATGGTAGGTAGGGGCATGGATGATAGGTAGGGGCAGGGATGATAGGTAGGGGCATGGATGATAGGTAGGGGCAGGGATGATAGGTAGGGGCATGGATGATAGGTAGGGACATGGATGATAGGTAGGGGCATGGATGATAGGTAGGGGCATGGGTGATAGGTAGGGAGATGGATGGTAGGGGAATGAATGGTAGGTAGGGGCATGGATGATAGGTAGGGGCATGGGTGATTGGTAGGGGCATGGGTGATAGGTAGGGGAATGAATGGTAGGTAGGGGCATGGATGATAGGTAGGGGCATGGGTGATAGGTAGGGGCATGGATGGTAGGTAGGGGCATGGATGATAGGTAGGGGCATGGATGATAGGTAGGGGCATGGATGATAGGTAGGGGCATGGATGATAGGTAGGGGCATGGATGATAGGTAGGGGCATGGATGATAGGTAGGGGCATGGGTGCTAGGTAGTGGCATGAATGATAGGTAGAGGCATGGATGATAGGTAGGGGCACGGATGATAGGTAGGGGCATGGGTGATAGGTAGGGGCATGGATGATAGGTAGGGGCATGGGTGAGGGAAGGGATAAAGTAGAAAGATTCAACTCTTGCAGTTTAAAGTGACTTATTCAGGTATTTTAAAACGCCAAGGATAATGAGGTTTTATAGAATGTAAAGAGGTATTTATTGGGATTAGGAAAGTCTGGAAGATACACTTCAAGAGGAAGGGGAGGGAGAGAGAGGTTTCCCTTCTCTGGTAAGAGGATCTTAATCCAAAGAATTGGAGCAATCCTGTCCCATATATCGGATCAAATTTGATACCTTCTTGCCCTTACATCTTTTGCGTTTCACTAGTATAAATTTAATACATTATGATTCGGATTCATTAACTGGAATAAAATAACTAAGGTTTTGTATAATAACTGTTATCACTTATATATTATTCTTGACAGGTGGTGAACAGGTTCCTCGTAGCCTTCATGATCTTTTTGTAGTCAGTAGGATTTAACCCTCATTAAGCAACCATCTTCATGATCTTCTTGTAGTCAGTAGGATTTAACCCTCATTAAGCAACCATCTTCATGATCTTCTTGTAGTCAGTAGGATTTAACCCTCATTAAGCAACCATCTTCATGATCTTCTTGTAGTCAGTAGGATTTAACCCTCATTAAGCAACCATCTTCATGATCTTCTTGTAGTCAGTAGGATTTAACCCTCATTAAGCAACCATCTTCATGATCTTCTTGTAGTCAGTAGGATTTAACCCTCATTAAGCAACCATCTTCATGATCTTCTTGTAGTCAGTAGGATTTAACCCTCATTAAGCAACCATCTTCATGATCTTCTTGTAGTCAGTAGGATTTAACCCTCATTAGCAACCATCTTCATGATCTTCTTTAGTCAGTAGATTTAACCCTCATTAAGCAACCATCTTCATGATCTTCTTGTAGTCAGTAGGATTTAACCCTCATTAAGCAAGCATCGTCGTGATATGTCTTATCTGTATTCAAGGTCAAGTTTATTCTCTTGTAGCTCAGCGTTATTATTTTAGTTTGTTCTTTCAAACACAAGGAAAACATTTTAGTTATTAATTTATTCAGTATGATTTAGTGGTATTATTTTAATATTCTTGTATTGTAATTTTGTATTCTGATCTTCGTGGCAGCCTTGATACCAGTGTCCATAATCAAGCTTTCTTCCCCACCTGGGGTATTTGGATCCCTTGCTTTATTGACAAGCTATTTACAGGTTAAGGATTCCTAACTATATTGACAAGCTAAGAGCTGTTACCTACATCAGCTCATTTGAAAGCATTTTTATTGTTATGAAACATACAAGTGGGGAACAGGATGAAGTTGGAGCCATCTGTGGGACAACATTTTCATTTGATCAACTGACTTTATCTCGTTGACATCATAATGCTGCACGAATGTGTTCCAGACTCGAGTCATCCTGGGGATAAATGATCTCAGATGAAGTGATGTTCTGGAGAAGGGTACAGCCACAGTGAAGTTGCTGCTTTCTGCCCGTCTTGTGGTATAGAAGCTTGCTTCTCGCTGCCCTCGAAGTGGAGCCAAGTGTGGTACTTTGACAATGTTGGCCTTGTACATAACAGTAAGGCCACCCACATCCCTCCTGTGTTGAAGACTGCTGAAATGACGGATCTATCCAGGATGGGTCCAGGCGAGAGATAAGACTTCTTGCTCTGTTCTCTACTCAGTCAAGCAGTCTCTCTTTCTCTCTCTCTCTCTCTCTCTCTCTCTCTCTCTCTCTCTCTCTCTCTCTCTCTCTCTTTCTCTCTCTCTCAAGCACTGGAGATAGGCTGCGTGACCTGCTACACAACATTTGACCTCCTCAACTACACTTGTACCTGAGACTACTAATTAAAAGTACGCGAGATGATAAAGACGAATGATTTAATGAGCGGGTGTGGTAATGTATGTCTGGCGGCAGCCACCTCACTAACACCACCGTCGCCTCAGGTCTCAGTTAATGTTGGTGTAAACAGTGGTCTCAAAGTGCAGCAGAAGAAGTTAGCACTGTACAGGTATATCCCACGCACTTGTAAACTCCTAAATAACTTATCTTGGTGTGAAAGTAACAAGTCTATTGTCTCAACTGCCCTTACAGAAGTAACAAGTCTATCCTCTCCACATTATCCAAAAGACGAACTAATTCCACGAAACTGAACATAAACCATTGAAAATGTTCAAATCGGCAAGTGAGTGTGATTCATGGCTGCAGGAAGAATTTGAAGGCACCGGAGACACAGACCACAACTCTGCTGATCTTCAAGACGTCCTGTGTCATTCTTACAAATTAATATCCTTAGCTGCAATTTGCTCAGTCTTGCCTACGCCACAAGGACTTTACACTGTCATTTAGCAACGATAAATCAAAGGTAATTAGTTAAAAGTCAGGTGATATACTGGTGCAGCTCAGGTATCATTTGCTGCGATGGATCTGAGTGTTGTCCTGAGGGGAAGGGGGAGCTGCGATGGATCTGAGTGTTGTCCTGAGGGGGGGAGCTGCGATTGATCTGAGTGTTGTCCTGAGGGGAGGGGAGCTGCGATGGATCTGAGTGTTGTCCTGAGGGGAAGGGGGAGCTGCGATTGATCTGAGTGTTGTCCTGAGGGGGAGGGGCATCAAACTTTTGATCAAGCCTGTTATGACAGGAGTCCCTGGCGCTGTGATGGCTTCATACCACCGGCCGCAGCCATCATGGAACATGTAAAGAACGTTGACAAAATTAAATAAAAGATAATAATTACTATATATTAAGAGATAGAGAAAGGGACGGCGATAATAACAGGTAAGAGAGATAATAAGTCAGCAAAGGCTGCAAAAGTGACTAGAGCCACAATACAAAAGTCACATAGGATACACAAAACAAACTACTTTTGTTGAGGAGAACCTTGAAGTTGACACTTGAATTACCCACAACGATCATTGCGGCACAATATCTCTCAGTAGATATTAGACAAGATCTGCAGCGAAATACGATCCATTGTTGACACTGCTTCGTGCAAACAGTGAATTTTATCGTCACAAACAGATATGTTTATGACTTGATAAAGCGCACTGTGCCACACAAACTTCCGTAATAAAGAATCCCAATAGAGAACATTTGTGTTTCTTTTTCAAGATGTTGTTCGTCTCACCTTGTTGTTATAGTAACACAAACTTAACATTGATGAAACACTCTCAACAATACTATATGTTATTACTATTCTTGCTTACTTCTTTCAGGTCTAGTGCAGTAGAATGGTAGCGTAGGTGAGGAGATACGGCCCTGGACTAGATGGGGGTTTATTGTCGAAAGATGTGGGTGTACAGGGGTGCAGAGCGTGAGAGGGGACCGGGAGCCAGCTAGGGTAGAACCTGCTTCAATCAGGTAGGCCCAGGAAGTGAGAGAGAAACATGGCAGGGCAGCCTGACATGGGTAGGCCTACCAGAGGGCAGCACCGGAGTGCCGCGTAATTTGAAAGGGACCAAGTATAGGCTGCTTAAATATAGTAACACTAAACACTGGTGAAACACTCAACAATACTATAGTAACACTAAACACTGGTGAAACACTCAACAATACTATAGTAACACTAAACACTGGTGAAACACTCTCAACAATACTATAGTAACACTAAACACTGGTGAAACACTATCAACAATACTATAGTAACACTAAACATTGGTGAAACACTCTCAACAATACTATAGTAACACTAAACATTGGTGAAACACTCTCAACAATACTATAGTAACACTAAACACTGATGAAGCACTCTCAACAATACTATAGTAACACTAAACATTGGTGAAACACTCTCAACAATACTATAGTAACATTGGTGAAACACTCTCAACAATACTATAGTAACACTAAACATTGGTGAAACACTCTCAACAATACTATAGTAACACTAAACACTGATGAAGCACTCTCAACAATACTATAGTAACACTAAACATTGGTGAAACACTCTCAACAATACTATAGTAACACTAAACATTGGTGAAACACTCTCAACAATACTATAGTAACACTAAACATTGATGAAACACTCTCAACAATACTATAGTAACACTAAACATTGGTGAAACACTCTCAACAATACTATAGTAACACTAAACATTGGTGAAACCCTCTCAACAATACTATAGTAACACTAAACATTGGTGAAACACTCTCAACAATAATATAGTAACATTGGTGAAACACTCTCAACAATACTATAGTAACACTAAACACTGGTGAAACACCCGCAACAATACTATAGTAACACTAAACACTGGTGAAACACTCTCAACAATACTATAGTAACACTAAACACTGATGAAACACTCTCAACAATAATATAGCAACATTGGTGAAACACTCTCAACAATACTATAGTAACACTAAACATTGGTGAAACACTCTCAACAATACTATAGTAACACTAAACATTGGTGAAACACTCTCAACAATACTATAGTAACACTAAACACTGGTGAAACACTCTCAACAATACTATAGTAACACTAAACACTGGTGAAACACCCTCAACAATAATATAGTAACACTAAACACTGGTGAAACACTCTCAACAATACTATAGTAACACTAAACACTGATGAAACACTCTCAACAATACTATAGTAACACTAAACATTAGTGAAACACTCTCAACAATACTATAGTAACATTGGTGAAACACTCTCACCAATACTATAGTAACACTAAACACTGGTTAAAACACTCTCAACAATAATATAGTAACACTGGTGAAACACTCTCAACAATACTATAGTAACACTGGTGAAACACTCTCAACAATACTATATAACAAACTGGTGAAACATCTCAACAATACTATAGTAACACTAAACATGGTGAAACACTCTCAACAATACTAGTATGGTAACAAATAAACATTGTGAAACACTTCAACAATACTATAGTAACACTAAACATGGTGAAACACTCTCAACAATACTATAACTAAACATGTGAAACACTCTCAACAATACTATAGTAACATGGTGAAACATCTCAACAATACTAATAACACTAAACACTGGTGAAACACTCTCAACAATACATAGTAACACTAAACATGGTGAAACACTCTCAACAATACTATAGTAACACTGGTGAAACACTTCAACAATACTATAGTAACACTAAACACTGTGAAACACTCTCAACAAACTTAGTAACACTAAACACTGGGAAACACTCTCAACAATACTATAGTAACACTAAACACTGATGAAACACTCTCAGCAATATATAGTAACATAAACACTGGTGAAACACTCTCAACAAAACTATAGAAACATAAACACTATGAAACACTCTCACAATACTATAGTAACACTAAACACTGGTGAAACACTCTCAACAATACTATAGTAACAACTAAACATTGGTGAAACACTCTCAACAATACTATAGTAAATTGGTGAAACACTCTCAACAATACTATAGTAACACTAAACACTGGTGAAACACAACAATCTTCAACAAAAATACAATTATAGTAACACTAAACACTGGTGAAACATCTCAACAATACTAGTAATAACACTGGTGAAACACCTCAACAATACATAGTAACACTCATGAGAAACACTTCAACAATATAATAACACTAACACTGTGAAACACTCTCACAAACTATATAACAAACATAAACAAATGGTGAACACTTCACAATACTATAGTAACACTAAACCTGATGAAAACACTCTCAACAATACTATAGTAACACTAAACACTGGTGAAACACTCTCAACAAATACTATAGTAACACTAAACACTGGATGAAACACTTACAATACTATAGTAACACTAAACATGGTGAAACACTCTCAAATACTATAGTAACAAAACATGAGAAACCTCTACAATACATAAACACTAAACACTGGTGAAACACTCTCAACAATATATAAAATAACCTAACACTGTTGGTGAAACACTCACAATCAAGTAACACTAAACAGTGAACACTCAACAAACTATAGTAACAAATTGAAACCCGAAAATGAAACACTCTCAGCAATACTATAGTAACATAAACACTGGTGAAACACTATAGTAACACTAAACACTGATGAAAATCTCACAATACTATAGTAACACTAAACACTGGTGAAACACTCTCAACAATACTATATAACAGGCTAAAAGATGAAACACTACAATACTATAGAACATAAACACTGGTGAAACACTCTCAACAATACTATAAAGTAACATACATTAAAACACTGGTGAAACAACAACATAAACACTGTGAAACACTCTCAACAATACTATAGTAACACTAAACACTGGTGAAACACTCTCAACAATACTATAGTAACACTAAACACTGGTGAAACACTCTCAACAAACTATAAACACTAAACCGTGAAACTCAGCAATCTATAGTAACACTAAACACTGGGAAACACTCCAACAAATACTATAGTAACACTAAACATTGTGAAACACTCTCAACAATACTATAGTAACACTAAACACTGGTGAAACACTCTCAACAATACTATAGTAACACTAAACACTGTGAAATAAAACACCTAAACAGTAAAATCCATCAAAATACTAATAACACTAAACACTGGTGAAACACTCTCAACAATACTATAGTAACACTAAACATTATGACCTAAACAATCTATGAAACTAAAAGGTGAAACACTCTCAACAATACTATAGTAACACTAAACATTGGTGAAACACTCTCTTAAAACATTTTAACAATACTATAGTAACACTAAACATTGGTGAAACACTCCTCAACAATACTATAGCTAACATCTCAGAACACTCTGGTGAAACACTCTCAAACAATAGTATAATAAACACTGGTGAACACAAACTTCTCAACATATACTATAGTAACACTAAACATGGTGAAACACTCTCAACAATACTATAGTAACACAAAATTAAAATTTAAACACTATTGGTGAAACACTCTCAACAATACTATAGTAACACTAAACATGGTGAAACACTCTCAACAATACTAGTACAAACACTGGGAAACACTCTCAACAATACATATAACACTAAACATTGGTGAAAACAACTTCCAACACCAAATACCATAGTAACACTAAACATTGGTGAAACACTCACAATACATATACTCACTAGAATAACATTACTTCATAACACTGGTGAAACACTCAACAATACTATAGTAACACTAAACACTGGTGAAACACTCTCGAAAATCAGTTTCTTCCTCTTATTATGAGAACGGATGTATTAGTCTGATTCGAGGAAGAGGAAGGAAACCCGAATCCCGAGATCAAAAGCTTCTCTTCATCATTAAGACAATGATATTTGAAGGCTTGGAACTGCAACAGGCTTCCAGACGTTTTAGGACAGGAGGAGTGGAGGCAAGTGATTGTTATGATTTGATGTGCTGCTGGAGTGTAAGCCAGGTGGGGAGAACCTGCACGTTGAAGGTGGGAGAACCTGCACGTTGGAGGTGGGGAGAACCTGCACGTTGAAGGTGGGGAGAACCTGCACGTTGAAGGTGGGGAGAACCTGCACGTTGAAGGTGGGGAGAACCTGCACGTTGAAGGTGGGGAGAACCTGCACGTTGAAGGTGGGGAGAACCTGCACGTTGAAGGTGGGGAGAACCTGCACGTGGAGGTGGGGAGAACCTGCACGTTGAACGTGAGGAGAACCTGCACGTTGAAGGTGGGGAGAACCTGCACGTTGAAGGTGGGAGAACCGCACGTTGAAGGTGGAGAACCTGCACGTTGAAGGTGGGAGAACTTTCCACGTTGAAGGTGGGGAGAACCTGCACGTTGAAGGTGGGAGAACCTGCACGTTGAAGGTGGGGAGAACCTGCACGTTGAAGGTGGGGAGAACCTGCACGTTGAAGGTGGGGAGAACCTGCACGTTGGAGGGTGGGGAGAACTACACGTTGGAGGTGGGGGGAGAACCTGCACGTTGAAGGGGAGAACCTGCACGTTGAAGGTGGAGAGAACCTGCACGTTGGAGGTGGAGAGAACCCGCAGTTGAAGGTGGGGAGAACCGCACGTTGAAGGTGGGGAGAACCTGCACGTTGAAGGTGGGTAGAACCTGCAGTTGAAGAGGGGAGAACCCGCATTGAAGGTGGGGAGAACCGGGACGTTGAAGGTGGGAGAACCTGCACGTTGAAGGTGGGGAACCTGCACGTTGGAGGAGGGAGAACTGCACGTTGAAGGTTAGGAGAACCTCCACGTTGAAGGTGGGGAGAACCTGCACGTTGAAGGTGGTGAGAACCGCACGTTGAAGGTGGGGAGAACCGCAATTGAAGGGGGGAGAACTTGCACGTTGGAGGTGGGAGAACCTGCACTTTGAAGGTGGGGAGAACCCACGTTGTGTCGTGTGGGTCTTGGGAGAGATATAGGAGTAAAGATACCCTTTTGGATGGTACTAATTTGCCCCAGAGAGGAGAGCCACCACATTCTGTCTCGCCTGTGGTCAACGAGCGGGCAGTCGCCCATGATAGTGGCATGGCGGAGCCTCCGACGTCAGCGGACCGTGACGCCCACAGCGGGGGACCAGCTGCAAAGAACCAAAAAAGGTACATGATACGAGCACGAAGCCGGCCAGCATCGATGAGTCTCCAAGTCAACTCTGATTGGCTGAACAGACGGAGGACTGCGAACCCAAAAGCAAAACACATCCTTGAACTGATCAAGAATTATACCAGCATTTGAGTTAATGGTACATAAGAGAAATTTAATGGATCTAGATATAATGGATTATATAAAAAAATTGCAAATTTTTATGTACCATTAACTCAAGAAGTGCGAGGAAGATTAATCTTGATCAGTTCAAAGTTATAATGTGTTTCTATTGTATGATTTTACCCAGTACCACCTGTCTGTTCAGCCTATAGAGTTGATAGTATGCCGAGACGTCATACGATAACATGGCCGAGCTGTCGTGTCAGTATCATAGATACACTTGTTTAATATATCTTTATACAGCTGGTCCTTTGCGTGGACGTACGGTCCCTGACGTCAGAGGCTCCGCATGGCACAGCCTATCATAGGCAGACTGCCACCACGTTTGACCTACAGGCGAGCAGAAGGTGGGACCCTTTAATTACTGTAAATATACCGTAACCATCCAAAAGGAGTATCTTCAACAAAACTGTACTTACTGCATACTTAGTAACACAACGAAATTACAGAAATTATAACGCAATATTAATAAGAGACAATACTAGTTAAAAAAATTAAAGCAAAAATTAATTTAACACAGAACACTTCCTAGGGTAACCAAAATTTATGTAACTCGCAGAAATTGTCTCAACACACGAAATTGTCTATAGATTATCTGAAAAATAAAACAACAACACAATAAATGTCTCTAGGGTGTAAAACTTGACTGGAGCTGGTGGTGGAGGATGGTGGAGGCTGGTGGAGGATGGTGATCCACTCGCGCAGATATCTGATAATGTGCATAAACGTTGAACTACGAACCGAGGTTTTAGTACAGTTGGCACAACAGTTCAGAAGAAAACACTCAGACGCCCCGACCTGGTTGAGCCAAAACTGTTGCAGGACCCAGTTAAGGGGAAATAACACACTTAATGCTTTGACCGCACGTTGAAGGGAGAACCGCACGTTGGAGGTGGAGAGAACTCACGTGGGTGGGGAGAACCTGAGTTGAAGGTGGGGAGAACCCCGTTAATTAGAACCGACGTTGAAAATGGGGAGAACCGCACTGAAGGTGGGTAGAA
>WNWK01015122.1:0-27500 GCA_009830355.1 Cherax destructor
CCATTGAACCAATCTAAGAAAATGTCCTTTGTGACCCATGCCTTTTGTTAGACCTCCACATCACACACAAGTTAGACTTGCTGACACCGCATCTGCCAAACACTCGGGATTTTCAAAAAGATACACTAGTAAAGGCTTCACTTTGCAATCACCACTGGCATTGGCACAAAGCATCAAAGTTAGCCTGTCTTTCATAGGCTTATGTCCTGGCTGTGCCTTTTCCTCCTGAGTAATGTAGGTCCTGTTGGGCATTTTCTTCCAAAACAGGCCTGTTTCATCACAATTAAACTTGTTGGGGGGGAATTGTTCAGCCTCTAGGTACTCCTGGAATTCAGGCACATATTTTTCAGCCGCACTTTTGTCACAACTGGCTGCCTCACCATGCCTCACAACACTATGTATGCCAGTACGCTTAAATTTTGAAACCAGCCTCTGCTGGCTTTAAATTCGCTCACTTCATCACTCATTGCAGGCATTTTCTTAAGGAGATCATCATGCAACTGCCTTGCTTTTCACATATTATTGCCTCCGAAACAGTATCTCCTGCTAACTGTTTCTCGTTGATCCACACCAACAACAACCTTTCCACATTTTCCAGCACTTGTGGTCTGTGTTTTGTGATCACACATGAACCTTTTGCAACAACAGCTTCCTTGATTTTACTTGAATTTTCTTATCCACAATGGTAGCGATGGTAGAAAAGGGTTTACCATACAGCCTGGCCAGCTCACTGATACGCACTCCACTTTCATATTTTTCTATTATCTCCTTCTTCAGTTCTATCGTACATATATTTCTGTTCCTCTTTGCCACAGGCTTAGCACTAGGATCTTTCCTTGGACCCATGGTAGCTTATTTAGCAGTTGCAAGCACTAAAAACAGTGGAATAATGACAATATACTGGTATGAATGCGTGGGTGTGGGTGGGTGGTCGCTCTCGCTTGTAAACAATAGCACTGACGCTCCCTGGAGTGCGCGCTCAGCTGGGCACCAAGCGGACACGTCCGGTACGAATGTCGTTAGACGAAGCAAACATCGTAAGTCGCATTCAAATTTCTTACGTTATAAATATCGGTTATCGAAAATAACGTAAGATGATAACATCGTAAGTCGAGGTACCACTGTATATGTAACAAAATAATAAATTAATGAAAATAATCTTGACCAGTTTCAAATATGCTAAATGTTATTATAAACATTTTACCTGAACTTTATATAAGGACTAGAAGAATATTAAACATTACCATTTTTAACATCATGGAAAAAGAAACATGATAATGCAAATTGTTATATAACAGTATAGAAAATTCAATATATTAAAAAACAAGATAATCACAGAAGCAAGTGATATAAAAAAAGCAGGATAATCAGTCACTGTCAGACACAGTTCAGTGTGGCTATTCCATATATAAAATCAAAGACAATAATATCACAACGCTGAAGATTCTGAGGCAGAACAAATTATGTCTGGGGTACATGGTGTGTGGATCACCAATATTGTTTTATATTAGTAGGGTAATAATTGTTTAGCACACAAGTATATTTATAAACTAAGTGAATGTGAATATTGCTCTATGATGTACCCTTTACGTATATGTACCCTGATTCTGAGGTAGCCTCAAAATTGTAAAGTGCTCAAACCAAGACAGAATCAATTGCTAATTCTGTGCTTGCGTTGCATTCCATTGATGCTGCTTATTAAGTTCTTGAAAAAAATGGCATGGTTTACTGCAGAGTTGGTATAAATGGAAACATTTACAGCTCAGTGAAAATCTTTCTAGTAATTCTCAGCCATAGTCCCCTCCACTATCCTTGGGTATGGGAAACCCTAACAAAATAATAAATTAATGAAAATAATCTTGACCAGTTTCAAATATGCTAAATGTTATTATAAACATTTTACCTGAACTTTATATAAGGACTAGAAGAATATTAAACATTACCATTTTTAACATCATGGAAAAAGAAACATGATAATGCAAATTGTTATATAACAGTATAGAAAATTCAATATATTAAAAAACAAGATAATCACAGAAGCAAGTGATATAAAAAAAGCAGGATAATCAGTCACTGTCAGACACAGTTCAGTGTGGCTATTCCATATATAAAATCAAAGACAATAATATCACACGCTGAAGATTCTGAGGCAGAACAAATTATGTCTGGGGTACATGGTGTGTGGATCACCAATATTGTTTTATATTAGTAGGGTAATAATTGTTTAGCACACAAGTATATTTATAAACTAAGTGAATGTGAATATTGCTCTATGATGTACCCTTTACGTATATGTACCCTGATTCTGAGGTAGCCTCAAAATTGTAAAGTGCTCAAACCAAGACAGAATCAATTGCTAATTCTGTGCTTGCGTTGCATTCCATTGATGCTGCTTATTAAGTTCTTGAAAAAAATGGCATGGTTTACTGCAGAGTTGGTATAAATGGAAACATTTACAGCTCAGTGAAAATCTTTCTAGTAATTCTCAGCCATAGTCCCCTCCACTATCCTTTGGTATGGGAAACCCTAACTAGTATGGCACATGGTGTCACTGCAGATCGTTATTCTGTCACTAAGTAAATATGGCTACCCATAGCAAACTAATAAAAAGAGGAATTTTTCCCCATGTATTTTCTATTAACAAACATTCTTATTAAAGTACAGTGGTACCTCTACTTACAAGCAGCTCCCAACTCGAACAATTATGTAAATGAATTTTTGTACGTGCTTTTGTAAGTGTATTTTTGAGGGTCTGAAATGGATTAATCTAATTTTCATTATTTCTTATGGGAAAAAATTCCTTCGGTATCGGCACTTGAATAGCCGTCTGGAACGAATTAAGATCGTAACTCGAGGTACCACTGTATTGGGTTTTCATGCATTTATAAAACATTGCTGTTTGTATGCATTAGTTTAAAAAAAAATTACTGTATAATAAAATGATAAATATAAGTACTGTATAATTATTAAAGGCAATGCTACTAAATGGATTTAAAATTTAAGACATTTCTAAATGGGTAATACCTTAGTGCCTGAATTTGAATAAGGTGCTGAGCCCTGACTGGAGGAGGGCCTACCACAAGCACCAATAGTGTTGCTATGTTGCCAGGAAGTTGAGGAGCTGCTGTTGTAATGGGTAGGGCTAGACGGACCACTGGCCAAGGAGCATGAGGAAGAATGGCGTGTCAGCTGGTGGCTGGCTGGTTTAATGCCTGTGATCTCTTCCCATCCGTTGCTCCCGTCCTTTTTACAGCTTCTGTAAAAGAATATCTACATAATCTTGAAGAATGACAATCACGCTTTAAGAATTTTTTGGTGTATGTAACTGCCTAACTTTCTTTGCTAGTGTTGAGCTCCAGCTCATGAGCTCTGCCTTTTAATAAAGAGTCAGATGTATTCCTAAGCCCAGTATTTTGATGCATAGTAACCTCAATTTAACAACTTCCATTTAGCTCTTATAGGGGTCCAGACCCCCAATCTGAAAATTCCTCACAGGGTCCAAGAATTTAAAAAAAAAAATTATTTTTTCTTATGAAATGGTAGAGAATCTTTTTCTGAAGGTAATAAAACAAAGTACGAAATTATACTCTCGCAAATCTTGCTGCGTCAGCAATATTTACACATCAGCAATTTTACCCACTGAGTCCTATTTTCGGCAAATTACATTGTTCTATTAGATAAAATTCTTAGCTATTTGCCCAATCAACTGTATTTCAACTACCCAATAAAATGATCGGAAATTGGTAATTTGGCCAATTTCACACAAAGTTCAAAATAGGGTCCAGAATAAACAATGCAGGCATTCCTGGCACTAAAATAACATTTCCTCTGTTTATTAGTTACATTTCCAGGCTTTACATATGAATTCCATTTTGATTTTTTATTCACAAAGATTTTTTATTCACACCAAAAAATAGAAGATTTACTGTTATGCAATACGTATTGTAATAATTGTATAAATAATATCAGCACATTGGTGAACAAACATTAGACCCACCAGCTGACGTGTATTGGATACGTGATGTGATTTGTTTACTCTTGAACATCGGCAAAAATCGAAATTTCCACTACAATGAGCTCAATTTCAAGCTATTCTGAGTACTAAAACCAATCAAAATCATCTCTATTTCTGTAATATATATCTTCCATTCTATCAAATGAGATCAAGAAACCGTGAATACAACCATAAAAACCATACACCGCAAAGTCGCTGTTTTAATCCAAAAACATGGTCGCAGTTTTTTTTCTCATTATGCACTGCATGCTGCAGGATTTGTTTTATATGATGCACACTTACCACATAGATGCATTCTCTCATATCTAGGCCCAAATTTACCACTCACAGCTTATATGAGTGAGCTGAGCTCATGACATAGTACTATGGCTTGGACCCTGGCCGTAGAACTATGGGCCGAACCCTCAAAGGATTAATGGATTTTGAAACACTGGAAAAAATTTGCCAAGTATAAAATTACCTATTTCTGCTGCTATATTTAAAATTTTCTTAAGGATGAATTATAAATATTTATACACTTGCTCACTCATCAATATGTATCTGTATGCATACATCTGTGCATTTTTTGCAGTAAAACTAAATTTCCTAATAAATTTTACTTAAATTCTGATGCTACATTTTGTGTCTTAATTATACTTTAATGAACTTTTACAAAGGCACAAAAGCTTAATCAGAATAGCAATAAAACCAAAGTAATTAGTGTGTATAATATCCTCATAAAACTTCACAAGGCAAATACCTAGTAGTGTGCACGGGACTCTTTGGGAGAGAGCGAGATCTTGCTGAGAAAGTGTGTTGCTCTTGCTGGGGTTCATTCATGTCATCCTTGCTAGAGGAGGAGTCCGAGACATGTGATAATTTCCTGAGAGTAAGTGTAATTTGGCTGACTGTACGAACGGGCCGCCTTCCACTGGTGTCGCTACTGGCACTGGATGAGGCACTAGTAAGTGACACATGGGAGGTGGTCCTGGTGACACAGGTACTGGTGGAAAAGTTTGGCGAGTTGATGTTAGTCATACTCAGTCCTCGACGAACCACCTCGGTCCTACGCAGGACATCTGTCGCTTGACTGGGGACATCTCGATCAAGCCTGGATGCACTAGAGGGACGCTCGGGTACTGATGAAGTTCCATCATCCACCCCATCACTTTCCATTAAAAAGGCTCTTTTGGCAGCATTAGAGATATACCCATACCCAACTCCTTGTTCATCTGTTGGGGAACTGGTACGTGAGTGATCAGAATCTGTTATTGGTATAATGGGAGACAGAGGAGCTTGGACAGATGATGATCTAGGATTCTTATTCATTACTTGCCCTTCTCTATTCCTACATCCTCCCTTACTACACTCCATATGCCCACGGGAAAGTATATCAGGGGTCTGCCCATTGGTCAAAGATTTAATGTTAACTTTATTAGGGAGAAGATCTGGCTGGAGATCCACTCTTAAGACTGATGTAGTTGGTGGTCTAGATGGAGTTGATGTTAAAAATGATGGATTAATTCTGAAAAAAGTAAAATATAAAATGTAAATATATGTACAATAGTATGAAATTTAAAAAAAAAAATGAGATTAAATTTATATTGGAAAACAAATAGTCTTTAATTTAAAATTTGTAAATTAATTAAATAAAATGATGACTTCTGTAAGTAAATCAATGCAGTATTCTTAAAATCTAAATTTTCATTCCCTTGAGAACACTTACTTGGCACTGGTTATGGTGTCCATGGTGGGACTGGGTGTGCGAGTGCAGGGAGTTGAGAAACCACTATCTACACCTGTTATCTTTCCTTTGGTATTTCCTGGGACACACTGCACCTTTTTTGGCATGCCATCTAATTTATCTTCTAAAGGAACATGTGGTGACTTTGGCAGCTGTTCAGTATGCAGCCTCTGAAGTGAGCAAGGAGTAGCATTTTGACTATTGTGTACCTCACTTGAAACTACCACCTGTGTGAGTGAACTGGTGTCTTTTCTTGCATCTTTTGCTCGTCTAAGGTTTTCACTAAAATCACTAGGGACTTCTGGGTGACTAGACAGAGACCCAGAGCTATATTTACGATTATTGCAAGAATCACTCAAAGAGTCAAGAGCAGAGTTGGTCTTCGATGTAGAAGATGGGGCTGGTGTCTGTGATGCGTGTCTGCCAATAACTGGTGTATTAGGTATGGAAGGTGGACCCCATGCTGGAACAGCAGGCACACGATCCTCCTCGTTGGACTGTATCTGATGAAGGAGAAATAAAAAAAAAAAATGTTCCATGGCACAATTTCTAGCTATACTACATCTAATACAGGTACAGTGGACCCCTGGTTTATGTAATTAATTCGTTCCAGGATGCTGTTCAAGTGCTGTTACCAAACGAATTTGTTCCCATAAGGAATAATGTAAATTAGATTAGTCCTTTTAGACCCCCAAAAATACACTTACAAAAGCACTTACAAAAATACACTTACATAATTGTTCGAGTCTGGAGCAGTACGTAAACCAGGGGTCCACTGTATTATGAATAAGATAGAATTCTATGCATAATTATGGTCTTTACCATGTAAGAAATAAATAAATTGTTAACCCATCCTTGTAATGCTTACTGTATGTATCTATTTATTTGAAGTAAATCCAACAGTTACAGGTAGAACCATAAAAATACAAGATTTATCATTTCTTTTTGTTCCACTTTCATTGGGTACAGGCTGGAAGGAAAAGGGAGGTTGCAGGCCTCACTCAAGACAAAGATCTTTGGGCGAGTACGATACCGAGCATATCCCGAGGTACACATCAACTAAATAATTGCTGCAGAAAATGCACGTCTGGCAAATCTTAAGAACAGCATTTTGACATCTAAGTAAGGAGTCATTCATGACACTGTACACAGTGTACATCAGGCCCATATTGAAGTATGTAGCACCATTATGGAACCCACACCTAGTCAAGAATATCATGAAATTTGAGAAAGTGCAAAGGTTTGCAACAAGACTAGTCCCAAAGCTAAGGGGTATGTCCTCTGAGGAGAGGTTAAGGGAACTTAACCATTAAAACTCAACTTTAAAATTTTAATGCATTCTTTTAAAATTACCAATTTAGATAAGAACATTTAGTAACAAACCTAGGTAGTAGGTTGGTAGACAGCAACCGCCCAGGGAGGTACTACCGTCCTGCCAAGTGAGTGTAAAACGAAAGCCTGTAATTGTTTTACATGATGGTAGGATTGCTGGTGTCTTTTTTCTGTCTCATAAACATGCAAGATTTCAGGTACATCTTGCTACTTATACTTACACTTAGGTCACACTACACATTCATGTACAAGCATATATATACACACCCCTCTGGGTTTTCTTCTATTTTCTTACTATTTCTTGTTCTTATTTCCTCTTATCTCCATGGGGAAGTGGAACAGAATTCTTCCTCCGTAAGCCATGCATGTCGTAAGAGGCGCCTAAAATGCCTGGAGCAAGGGGCTGGTAACCCCTTCTCCTGTATATATTACTAAATGTAAAAGGAGAAACTTTCGTTTTTCCTTTTGGGCCACCCTGCCTCGGTGGGAAGCGGCCGACGTGTTGAAAGAAAGAAAAAGATTTAGTAACAAACCTAGGTAGTAGGTTGGTAGACAGCAACCGCCCAGGGAGGTACTACCGTCCTGCCAAGTGAGTGTAAAACAAAAGCCTGTACAGTGGATCCCCGAGTATCGTAATTAATCCGTTCCAGGAGCTATTACTTAACATGAAGATTACGAAATTCGAACCCTTATTTCCCATAAGAAATAATGTAAATACAATTAATCCGTTCCACAAAAAAATATTCACATATACTAAATAATAAAAAACAATATATATATATATATATATATATATATATATATATATATATATATATACATTTACTTACCTTTATTGAAGAGTTGCAGGCATCTAGAAGATAGGGATGATGACAGGGGCAGGGTGTTAGTGGTTGGAAGGGGAATCCCCAAAAGGACTTCAGGTAACAAGTCCCTCTCTGGGGTTACTTCCCTTCTTGGTCTTTTAATCCCACTAGGACCAGCTTGAGAGTCACTAGACCCCTGCCTGGTGAAGTAACTGTCCACAGTCCTCTGTTTCTGGCGACTCTTTAATATTTTCCTGAAGTGCAACATGGCTCTGTCACTGAAGTGGTTGCACAGATGGCTCATTTCAGCTTGCTCAGGGTGGTGTCTTTCAACAAATGTCTGCAACCTACTCCACATAGAACACATTTCCTTAATCTCTGAAGAAGGCACCTCCTTCACTCTCTCTTCCTCCTCCTGTGAAGCAATAACCTCAGCTGTGGTCTGTTGCCGTTCCAGATGAAGCTCTTGCAGCTCTTCAGTTGTTAGCTCTACCCTGTGCTCCTCCACCAACTCTTCCACATCCTCACCACTCACCTCCAACCCCAGGCTGTTCCCCAATGCCACAATATCTTCCACAACAGGCACAGGGTCAGCCTCAAATCCTTCAAAATCCCTCTTTTCAACACAATCCAGCCACAGTGGTCTCCCAGCAGAGTTCAAAGTCCTGGAAGTCACTCCCTCCCAAGCCTTACCTATAAGGCCTAGGCAATGCACGATATTGAAGTGATCTTTCCAGAACTCTCTTAGGGTCAATTGAGAGTCATTGGTCATATTAAAGCACCTCTGAAACACTGCTTTGGTGTACAGTTTCTTGAAGTTTGCAATGACCTGCTGGTCCATGGGCTGGATGAGAGGATTGGTGTTAGGAGGCAAGAACTTCACTCTGATGAAATTGAAGTTGTCAGGCAACAACTCTTGCAAGTTGTGAGGATGAGCAGGAGCATTGTCCAGTACCAGGAGGCACTTGAGTCCCAATTTCTTTTCCAGGAGGTATTTCTTCACACTAGGGCCAAACACTCCAGTCACCCATTCCTTGAAAATCTCCGTAGTGACCCATGCCTTGGTGTTAGCCTTCCAATGCACACACAAATTATTCTTGTCAACACTGTGTTTCTTGAAAGGTCTGGGATTTTCTGAGTGATACACCAGTAAAGGCTTCACTTTAAAATCACCACTGGCATTGGCACACATCATAAGAGTTAGCCTGTCTTTCATAGGCTTGTGTCCTGGCTGTGCCTTTTCATCCTGAGTAATGAAGGTCCTGTTGGGCATTTTCTTCCAAAACAGGCCTGTTTCATCACAATTAAACACTTGTTGGGGTTCGAATTTTTCAGTGTCTATGAACCCCTGGAATTCCTACAGAAATTTTTCAGCTGCACATTTGTCTGAGCTGGCTGCCTCACCATGCCTCACAACACTGTGTATGCCACTACGTTTCTTAAACCTGTCAAACCAGCCTTTGCTGGCTTTAAAATCACTCGCCTCACCACTGATTGCAGGCATGGTCTTGACAAGATCTGCGTGCAACTTGCTTGCCTTTTCACAAATTATCGCCATGGAAATACTATCACCCGCTATCTGTTTTTCCTTGATCCACACCAACAACAACTTCTCAACCTCATCCACTGTTTTCGATCTATTTTTCGTTAACATATCAACCCCTTTTGCAACATTAGCTTCCTTGATCTCATTTCTCTTTGCCAGGATAGAGCTGATAGTAGATGGGGTTTTCTTGTACATCCTGGCAAGATCACTCAGACGTACGCCACTCATATTTTTTCTACTATCTCTTTCTTCAGTTTGATGGTGTTCCTCACTTTCTTTACCACAGGGGTGCCACTAGGAAGCTTCTTTGGACCCATGGTGACTTATTTCACAGAGACAATCACTAAACCTCTAGGTAGTAGGTTGGTAGACAGCAACCGCCCAGGGAGGTACTACCGTCCTGCCAAGTGAGTGTAAAACGAAAGCCTGTATTTGTTTTACATGATGGTAGGATTGCTGGCGTATTTTTTCTGTCTCATAAACATGTAAGATTTCAGGTACATCTTGCTACTTCTACTTACACTTAGGTCACAGTACACATTCATGTACAAGCATATATATACACACCCCTCTGGGTTTTCTTCTATTTTCTTACTAGTTCTTGTTCTTATTTCCTCTTATCTCCACAGGGAAGTGGAACAGAATTCTTCCTCCGTAAGCCATGTGTGTCGTAAGAGGCGACTAAAATGCCGGGAGCAAGGGGCTAGTAACCCCTTCTCCTGAATATATTACTAAATGTAAAAGGAGAAACTTTCGTTTTTCCTTTTGGGCCACCCTGCCTCGGTGGGAAACGGCCGACGTGTTGAAAGAAAGAAAGAAGAATCACTAAACCACCAAAAAAGACACCAAATGTATTGTGAATGTTTGAAAGAGCGCGCTGGGTAATGTTCTCTCAATGGTAAACAATGCTTCACTGGCGGGCGTCATGCGCAGGCGCGGAGCAGGCGGACAGGTCTAATACGTTACGAAACACGAGTCAGTTTACGATACACGAAATCGAAAAAAGCTTACGAAACAATTTTTATGATATATGAGCCTTACGATACTCGGGGTCCACTGTAATTGTTTTACATGATAGTAGGATTGCTGGTGTCTTTTTTCTGTCTCATAAACATGCAAGATTTCAGGTATATCTTGTTTCTTCTACTTACACTTAAGTCACACTACACATTCATGTACAAGCATATACAGTGGACCCCCGAGTAACGAGCATAATTCATTCCAGAAGCCTGCTCAAGTGCCATTACTGAACGAATTTTCTCCCTTAAGGAATAATGTCAAGTAGGTTAGTCCATTTCAGACCCCCAAAAATACACTTACAAAAGCACTTACAATAATATACTTACATACTTGTACGATTTCCAAGGTGCTCGTAACTCGGGGGTCCACTGTATATACACACCGATCTGGGTTTTCTTCTATTTTCTTACTAGTTCTTGTTCGTATTTCCTCTTATCTCCATGGGGAAGTGGAACAGAATTCTTCCTCCGTAAGCCATGCGTGTCGTAAGAGTCGACTTTTGTTTTTCTTTTTGGGCCACCCTGCTTCTGTAGGATATGGCCGATTTGTTGAAAGAAAGATTTAGTAACAAACCTAGGTAGTAGGTTGGTAGACAGCAACCGCCCAGGGAGGTACTACCATCCTGCCAAGTGAGTGTAAAACAAAAGCCTATAATTGTTTTACATGATGGTAGGATTGCTGGTGTCTTTTTTCTGTCTCATAAACATGCAAGATTTCAGGTACGTCTTGCTACTTCTACTTACACTTAGATCACATTACACATGCATGTACAAGCATATATATATATACACACCCCTCTGGGTTTTCTTCTATTTTCTTACTAGTTCTTGTTTATTTCCTCTTATCTCCATGGAGAAGTGAAACAGAATTCTTTCTCTGTAAGCCATGCATGTCGTAAGAGGCGACTAAAATGCCGGGAGCAAGGGACTAGTAACCCCTTCTCCTGGATACATTACTAAAGTTAAAAAAAGAAACTGTTTTTCTTTCTGGGTCACCCTGCCTCGGTGGGATACAGCCGGGGTGTTGAAAGAAAGAAGATTTGGTAACAAAGCATTAACACACCCGTAGAGATCGTAGCATTGTATGAATTTCTTGTAGGTCAAGTTCCCTCTCATGCGAGTTCCACTTGAGTCCATACTGTGTGAGGTAAGTGACTAGGGAAGGTGAGGACCCACTCACAGCTGGAAGTGTCTCTCCACCACCCACCCGCTGCACTATATCTGCCTCTTCTACACCTGACCAAGGAGGCATACCTGCAAGTGAAAAAAAATGTGTAACAAACCTAATAAAATTTGTAAAAACTTTTGGATGGCAAGAGAAGAATGAGAAATGGGAAATATACCTCCTAATATTCTTTCTGCTTTTAGGATATAGTAGAATAAAACATTTTAATCTTATATTGTACTAATCCCTAGGTAGTAGGTTGGTAGACAGCAACTGCCCAGGGAGGTACTACCGTCCTGCCAAGTGAGTGTAAAACGAAAGCCTGTAATTGTTTTACATGATGGTAGGATTGCTGGTGTCTTTTTTCTGTCTCATAAACATGCAAGATTTCAGGTACATCTTGCTACTTCTACTTACACTTAGGTCACACTACACATTCATGTACAAGCATATATATACACACCCCTCTGGGTTTTCTTCTATTTTCTTACTAGTTCTTGTTCTTATTTCCTCTTATCTCCATGGGGAAGTGGAACAGAATTCTTCCTCCGTAAGCCATGCGTGTCGTAAGAGGCGACTAAAATGCCGGGTGCAAGGGGCTAGTAACCCCTTCTCCTGTATATATTACTAAATGTAAAAGGAGAAACTTTCGTTTTTTTCTTTTGGGCCACCCTGCTTCGGTGGGAAACGGCCGACGTGTTGAAAGAAGAAAGAAAAGGAGAAACTTTTGTTTTTCCTTTGGGCCACCCTGCCTCGGTGGGAGGCGGCCGACGTGTTGAAAGAAAGAAGAAAGGATTGCTGTTGTCTTTTTATATATATACACACTTCTCTGGGTTTTCTACTATTTTCTTACTAGTTCTTGTTTATTTCCTCCTATCTCCATGGGGAAGTGGAACAGGATTCTTCCTCTGTAAGCCATGCATGTCGTAAGAGGCAACTAACATGCTGGGAGAATGCTAGTCGCCTCTAAAGCTAAAATGAAACTTTTGTTTTTCTTTTTGGGCTGCCCTGCTTCAGTGGGCTACAGCCAGTTGGTTGAAAGAAGATTGTACTCATCACTAGATTAAGCTAAAAACTAGCTTTATCTAGTGTTGCCAGCAACTTGCAACATAAAAGTCAGGGCACGATTTCTCACAAGAACAGATTATTTCCCTAAAACCTAGAATACATGAATTATTCTAAGCTTGAAGAGCCATTAGCAGACATAGGTGATAATACTCCTCAGGTAACTTTCAGATCCTTCTGCACATACATGACAATTTCCCCAACTTGCTTATGTCTAATGTACTGTATTTTCCAGCATATTATGTGCACCCCAATTTTAACAGGTATATTCTGGTAAAAATTAAAAAGTGCAGAACTTGCTTTCAAATGATAATGAGCCAGTGGCTAGCTGCTTATGCACACAGCATAGTTGAAAGAGGTGGGACCGTTTGCAACATTTCGTCGGCTCCACCACCACCAACCCCCATGCCTACCTCTTGTTTACAGGTGGCTATTTTACAATTATTTACAAGTACTGAAGCTAGTTTGCTTATTAAATACCAGTAATATGTAAATTATAATTTATAATAGTTACTAATCACTAAACCACTAAAATAATCTGGGAAACATTTTTGAAGGAGAGGGAATGTTTGGAGTTTAGTTTACTGGTACTGCAGTACAAACCACCACTTGCCAGTACCCAAAGCCTGCCCTTGTACCTTGAGCTTGTGAGATGCAGGCTGATTTTCTGAGACTCTTTTTTTATGGGGGGATGGGGGAAAGGAATGGAAGGTTAAATGCCTCACAGGCTAAAATATATGATTATTGCCGATTATTTATCTTCAGTACCACACCAACAGTTTCCAAGTACAGTATTGCTATGAACAGCTTTCTTCACAACAGTACATTATTCAGCCACTAGAATTAAAATCAATATTGTAGGCCATGTAAAAAAATTAGGTTTTTCAAATAAAACCCTAACTTCCATAAATACCTTAAATTCCTCCTGACCATCCTGGTCTGGAGAGTTGTCTGTGTGTCCAGTGTATTCATCTCCATTAGTTTTGTCAGACAAGCACAGTGTTGAAATAGACTACATTGTTGCCTTCTGCCAAAGAGCAGAGGACTCCTTACAGTCCATGTCTCCCTTGTCAATCTCCACTAAATTGATCAGGGTAATATTTGGCATCCTTTGCACTGAATAGGATGACAGGATCTCTGAATCCTTGGCACCAAAGGGAATGACACCATTTCTGCATCCTCGTCATGATCCAGGAACTCTACTCATTAGCCATCCATCTACCTACTCCATTTCTGATGCATCCTGATGAACAGTACCTGCTGCCTTCTCTCCTACAAACCTTGACACTACCCTTCAGATGGTGTATGCTGATCATCCTTCTGCAGCCTTGTGATACCCACCTCAGCACTGCTAAACTGAGAAGTGGCCTAATATTGTCTGTGCACTAGGATTTTGCTTGCTGTACCTATGATCTGGTCTACCAGGACAAGGTCTATTACTATTAGCATATCTATTCCTATCACAGTAACCTTCCCAGTCATGGCTTGAACTTTTCTAGACATGGCCAACTGTTTCTCTATGTGATCAGTTCACTGTCCTTTCCTGCTTGCCGAGTCCTTGAATGTTCACCAATAGTCCCTAATGCTGCCCTATCTAGTCAGAAACTCAACCCAGTTCTCTGGCATGCTGTCCTGCCCAACTCCAATTAATCAAGTATTGTATGCTTTTGCCAAAGTAAATCTGCCCACTTCACACAGATCTTCCAGTCAACTAGAATCATTAGTCATGAATATTAAAAATAAAACAAGATAAACTTAAATGACTGATATTATTAAACCCATTTGATTTTGTGCAGAATATAGATAGATTAGTACATACATGTATATTTTACTAACATTTTGAAAATAATATCAATCTTTATACAGTACAAAAAATTCAAATAAACTTTAGAAAATAATCTTTTGGTAAAATAATTTCAATTTTTTACAATTATGTTGCCACCTAATCACTCTAAACTAAATACTCAAACTGTAAATTACTCTCAAAATGCTCAATGTTATTTTCATTAAGATAATTTAACTTTTGCTATTATGTTCCATCCTACTAAACACTAGTTACAATGTCTATCATCATTTTGTAATGAACAATGTATTATCATCATATCATAATCTGACTGATCTACCAATTCAAACTCACTCAATTACTCCAATATTATGTTCATAGTCTATAAGCCATTAGATTAAGCTGCCCCTAATGCCAAGGCATGCCAGAGGCTCTCCTTGCAACTCAATTTATGATTGTAATGTAAACCCATGTACACGAGCAAAGAAATAAAATTGTATTTGTATTAAAGTGATGCTGAAAATCTAATACACTGTAAATACAAATGCAAGCAATATTCCAGTAATATAGCCTTACCTGACCAAATCTCCCACATAACTGCAGTGAAAGAATAGATTTCCGAGCGTATGGAGACCATTTGTTCACTCAGTGTCTCGGGGGCTTGCCAGGGACGGAGCCAGGTGGCACGGAGAAGATCTGGAGCCTTCATGCTGCAGCCCTACAAAACAAGAGGTAATGATTAATAACAGAACCTTTTTACAAAACTGTACAAGATTCACAACTTACAAGCACGAAGTTACACACATTCACACTTCTAGAGACAATGATAAGAAGCATACCTATGAATAAATATAAAATAGGCTTAATTCCCACTTAAGGTTATAAAACAAAATCTAAACTATATTATGCCAATAGGTTCCAAGAGATAAAGTACTGGGCTCAAGCAAAATTGCTAAGACTAAAGAAATTACACTGACCAGATCTAATGAAGCCCCTAATTGAATTGCTGATACAGCAAATAAACTTAATAACGTCTTCTCAATTATAAAAGAATAACCTTGCCAGCAAAATCCCTCAATTCTAATGCTCAGTTTAGTGATTACCTCAGTGACAGTTATCATGAATGTACTGAAAAACAAAGTAATAAAGTGAGAATACCACCATTCACATACAAGTAGCCCATTGGCTACCACCTGTTATTGCAACTCTTATTTAAAAAAACTCTTGAAACTAAAACTTTTCCTTAATACAGTGGAACCAGGAAACGTCAAAACCTTCTGTTTAGGCTGAGAAAACTTAAACTGGAGAACAAAATCCATCAGTGCTTCGCTCGTGATGGGAAAATACTAGTTTGAAAAGTATCAACAGGTCAGCAATTTTCTATATCAAACGAACGTGATCTCACCAACTTCCTTAGACAAGCTGACATTACCATTACTGATTAGCCTATTGTCCTCAACACATAATATACGTGTGGTGTATTAGTGTATGTTACTACTACTTTGTGAAATTTTTTTGTACTAACTTTATACTAGCTAGTACCAACTACCTCATACACTATGTACTTTACTTTTAGTGCTATTACTTGCTTCAACTTTATAATATAAATCAAATCTTGCTTCTAAGTTAATTTTATATCATATTTACTATCTGTCCATTTAATTTAATCCCCATTTATATATTCTCTTGAAATAGTTCCCAGCAAATCAATACCTAGTACTGCCTTTCATCCAATAATTCCTTTTACTTAAGGTGCTAATTCTGGTGCTAAAGTGTTTTACTCTTTTTATTTACTATTATATTCCCTAAAGTGTTAACTCGTAATTAAGGTGCTATTTTTGGTGCTAAAGTGTTTTACTCTTTTTATTTACTATTATATTCCCTAAAGTGTTAACCCTCATTGTTTACTATTATATTCCCTAGATTTTATTTAAAAAAAAAAAAAACTAACTGCCACAGTTCTTTTATTAATTTTTATTATAATAATTAAGGTGCTAACTCAGGTACTAATTTACTTTACTTTCATTGTTTGCTATCATTTTCCCTAGCTCCTTTATTCCCAGCTTTAGTAAACTACCATAGTTCAATTAATTGCATTTGTATAAATTGACTAAGGTACAAATTCACGTGCCAAGAACTCTGTCAAATACCCTGTATCTCTACAAACTCTTATTAAAAATTTGTAATAATCAAATAGTTCCTAAGCATTTATTCTAGTATCATATTATTAAGTTTAGTATTATCTATTCTTCTCAGGTCTAGTTATAGAATCACATCAAATCTTATGATTACAGGAATTGATCCTGATATCAACCTATTATTAAATGACTTACATGATTCCAACAGCAACTGTAACTATTACACAGCAGATCAAGCAAAGACATTACTCAGAGCCAACAATAACATAACTATCTTCAATTACAATGTTAGATCTTTGAGCAAACATTATGATGACCTCACAGCACTACTCCAATCCTCCAGACCAATATGTCAATCATCACACTCACTGAGACCTGGCTGAAGCCTGATACTACAGATGTCTATGCCATCCCAGGTTACACAGCCATTCACAATTGTAGGACAGATCAGCGAGGGGGTGGAATAGCTATATATTACTCAGATCAACTTGAATGTATCAATAACTCTTGCATAAGGGATGAGCATGGAGAATATATTATAGCTAAATTTAAATCAAAAGACCTGCAAAAACCCCTCACAGTGATAAACATCTACAGATTACCACAGTCAAACATTCACCATTTTAGTGAAAAACTAGGTAACCTAATAACTGATGCACACATGAACAAAGACCATTTGCTGCTCACAGGAGACTTCAATATAAATCTCCTACATGACCAGGACCCACAAGTAACAGAATTCACAAACACTATGAGCAACTGCTTGTTACTACCAACAATATCAAAACCTACAAGAATCTCCGAGACTAGTACCTCATTACTAGACCACATCTGGACTAATACTATAGCCCCTCTAAAATCAGGCATCATCACAGACAACACCACAGACCACTATCCGACCTTTCTCATAACTAATCTTGGTAAATTGCCCCTAGATATTACAAAAGTTACCTTCAGACTACATAATGAGTCAGCTGTAAATAACTTTATAACAGCTATGATTAACATTGACTGGCATAATGAGTTAGAAACATATACAGATACTAATGAATGCATCAAGAATTTCCTTAACAAAACCCACCACCTCTATAACAAACATTGCCCTAAAAACTAAACAGATCACAGCTAAGAGACTTAACAATCCCTGGCTAACACCCAGCATCCTTAAATCCATTAACAAAAGGCACCAATATGAAAAACAATACAGAAGGGGTCTAATAACCAGAGAACAATCCAAACGCTACTCATCAACCCTTACCAGCCTGATAAGGAGATCAAAAAAATTGTATTATGAGAACAGACTCCAGAACACAAAAGGTGATATGAAAAAGACCTGGAAGACCCTATCTGCAATTCTAGGAAATAATAAGATAGCGAAAAACAACACCATCAAATTATCAAGAGCAGATGAACCCCTACTCTCACCTACTGAGACAGCAAACAGACTTAATGTTTTCTTCTCCACCATAGGAAAGAATCTAGCGAGTAAAATCCCAAGCTCAAACACCCGTCCAACAGACTACCTCACAAACACCTACCCTAATACTCTATTCCTAGCTCCTACCAACCCAATTGAAGTCTCGCTCATAATCAACACCCTTAAAAACAAGGCAGGAGACATAAACAGCCTACCAACTTTTATGTACAAAAAGCTTCACAGGTACTGTCACCAATTATAGCAACATTATTCAATAAATCCATTGAAGCCTCTACCTTTCCATCAATTCTCAAAATAGCTAGGGTCACCCCGATCCACAAAGGAGGTGATCAAACAGACCTGAATAATTATAGACCAATTTCTAATTTACCATTGCTTTCTAAAATCTTCGAAAAATTAATTCATAGACAAATCTATTCCTACCTCGTCTCACACAATGTACTCAACCCCTGTCAATTTGGATTCAGGACAAACAAGAGCACAAACGATGCTATTACGCACATGTTGGAGTTAATATATACAGCACTTGAGAAAAAGAAGTCCCACTGGGAATCTTCATTGATCTCCGCAAAGCTTTTGATACAGTTGACCATGATTTACTGCTCACAAAATTAGCACACTATGGTATAAGGGGCACCCACTCAACTACCTAAAATCATACCTCACCAACAGAAGCCAATACGTGTACACAAATGGAGCGAACTCTTCCACACAACCAATTACAGTCGGAGCCCCTCAAGGAAGTGTCCTGGGGCCACTCCTATTCCTCATTTACATAAATGACCTACCGAATGCATCACAACTACTCAAACCCATTTTATTTGCAGATGACACAACATATGTCTTCTCTCACCCAAATCCAGTTATACTGGCCAACACTGTTAATGCCGAATTACAGAAAATATCAACATGGATGACGACTAACAAGCTTACTCTCAATACTGACAAGACCTACTTCATACAGTTTGGAAGCAAAGCCACAAATGTTCCACTTAACATAACACTTAATGGTACACCCATCACAAGACTCACAGAGGGAAAATTCTAGGAATCCACCTTGACAGTAGCCTTAAATTCCAAACATATATACAACAAATTTCCAAGAAAATCTCGAAGACAGTAGGCATATTATCAAAGATACGCTATTATGTACCTCAATCAGCTCTCCTTGCACTATATCATTCACTTATCTACCCGTATCTCACCTATGGAATCTGTGCATGGGGATCAACAACGTTAAATCACCTTAGACCACTCATAACACAACAAAGGCCGCAGTCAGAATGATAAATTCCCACTCTAGACAGCATACTCCACCAATATTCAAAAGTCTCAAGCTACTCACCGTAAAGAACATTCATACTTACTCTTGTGCCTACTACATATATAAAACTTTACACTCTAATATAAACCCTCTGCTCAAAACTCTCCTCACCAACTTTAATAGGACCCATGACCACAACACACGACACAGATCACTTTTTGATATACCCCGTGTTCATATCAACCTATGTAAAAATTCTATGCACATAAAGGGCCCCAGAATCTGGAATTCATTACCAGTAAATATTAAGATAATCTTGTCTGAAAATCAATTTAAGACTCAACTCAAAAACCACCTACTCACCCAAACCTAAATGATCATGCTATAAACTACTTTGAAAAATGCTCATTGTTACTTTCCTATACGATAATCTCAATTTTTAATAATATGTTACTATTATGTTACCCCTACTCATATTATAAGTTAATGTCAAAATGCTCAATGTTATTTTCCTTAAGATAATCTCAATTCCATATTATCATTCAAGAATCTTAACACCTGTAACAATCTAAGATCTAATATCATTATATAATAATTTAAACAGTAAAATTTCATCATATTGTAATTTTGAAAATAATTTTAACTAGAATAAACTCAATAAATTTCTCTAATATTAAGTACATAGTTTTTAAGGACTAGAATAAGCTGCCTCTAATGCCATGGCATGTCAGTGGCTCTCCTTGCACTCAATTTACATTGTAACTTCCGATACCCATGTAATCTGCAATGAAATAAAATTTGTTTGTTTGTTTGTTTGTTTGTAATCCGTTCCAGAAGGTCGGCCGAAAACCGATCTGTACGAAAACTGAAGTAATATTTCCCCTAAGAAATAATGTAAATCCAATTAATCCGTTCCAGACACCCAAAAATATTAACAAAATATAAATTTTATAGAGAATAACTATAGTTTTACATACAGAAAACAATGAGAAATAAATATAAAGCACTAATGAAATGGATAAATGAACATTTAACATCACTTTTACTTTTACTGAAGACTTTTGTTGGCGAATGGAAGATGGCGAGGAGGGGAGAGGGAGGAAAGGTTATTGTTTGGAAGGGAAATCCCCTTCCATAAGGACTTCAGGTATCAAAGCCCTATCCGGGGTTACTTCCCTTCTTTGTCTTTTACTGGCACTAGGACCAGCTTAAGTCACTGGACTGCTGTCGGACAAAAAATCTGTCCAGAGAGGCCTGTTTCTGACGTCTCTAAGATTTGCCTAAAATGGGACACGGCATTATCATTGAACATGTTGCTGACACGGCTTGCAACAACTTTGTTAGGGTGATATTTCTCCACAAAACTTTGCACTTCACTCCACTTTGCGCAAATGTCCTTAATCGCTGAAGAAGGCACATTCTCCCCTCTCTCTTCCTCCTCCTCTGAAGCAATTTCCTTAGCTGTGGTCTGTTGCTGTTCCAGATGAAGGTCTTGCAGCTCTTCAGTGGTTAGCTCTTTCCTGTGGTCGTCCACCAACTCTTCCACATCCTGGCAACTCACCTCCAACCCCATGGACATCCCCAAAGTAATGCTCACTGAATGAGTAACAAAGGCAGACTGAGTCACGAACATATGAGTGGCCACATCCCGCGGGCAGGCGGACGCATATGGTACAGACAATTTCCGAGCAGATATACGAAAACAGGAGGAAAATTTCGCCAAAAAGTGGTCAAAAACTGAATTGTACGATAACCGGACCGGACGAAAACCAGGGTTCCACTGTATACTTAAGCCTTCACCTGTTAACCAAATCCACAAAGGTGATGCCCAACTGAAATCAACAACTATAGAACAATCTCTAACTTGTCATTATTCTCTAAAAATCTTTGAAAGGGCAATGTATAAATGAACATGTGCATTTAGTACTAAATTAAATATTCTTAACCTCTGCCAGTTTGACTTCAGACCAGGAAAAACATTAATAATGATATAAAGATGCTACCTAGGTAGTAGGCTGGTAGACAGCAACCGCCCAGGGAGGTACTACCGTCCTGCCAAGTGAGTGTAAAATGGAAGCCTGTAATTGTTTTACATGATGGTAGGATTGCTGGTGTCTTTTTTTTCTCTCATAAACACGCGAGATAACAGGTATATCTTTCTACTTCTACTTACACTTAGGTCACACTACACATGCATTGTACAAGCATATATATACACACACCCCTCTGGGTTTTCTTCTATCTTCTTGCTACATACTTTTTGTTCTTCTTTATTTCCACTTATCTCCATGGGAAAGTGGAACAGAATTTTTCCTCCATAAGCCATGCGTGTCATAAGAGGCGACTAAAATGCTGGGAGCAAGGGGCTCCTGTGCTGACTAGTCCTGATTTTGAACTACCATTTTCTCTACAAGTAGATGCCAGTGACACGGGTGTTGGGGCTGTCTTACTACAAGAGGTAGCAGGACAGTTATTGCCAGTCAGTTACTTCTCGGCAAAACTTAAAAAACATCAAAAGAATTATGCCACTATAGAAAAGGAGGCTCTTGCTTTAGTATTGGCTGTGCAGCAGTTTGAAGTGTATGTATCAGCATCAATGTATCCTATAACTGTTTATAGCGACCATAATCCTTTACGTTTCCTTCACCTAATGAGGAACCACAACCAGAGACTCACTAGGTGGGCCTTGTTTCTCCAACCTCTTAATCTGGTGATTCATTATGTGAAGGGAGCGGAGAATGTGGTTGCTGATGCCTTGTCTCGTGTTTAATGTACAAGATGTAGTGTATAGATTACTTATCTGTTCTTGTTTTGCAGTGATTTGCGGTAGACGAGTAGATGGAACCTTGGACCACCAAAAAGGAGAAATGCAGGTTGAGCGGAGTTGGAGGTATCAGAATGCCCTATTGTGTGTTTTGGGGGTAGTCACATAAGGTGCCATGCCTAGGTAAGGTATGCTCCGTTATTTTTAGGTGCTGGCTGGTACGCCTCACCTGTGTTTTTTAGGTGCTGGCTGGTATGCCTCACCTGTGTTTTATGTTGGTATAGGGGCTGTTGGACCTAATGTTTTGGGTGAACGTGGGGCTGGCGGTGATGCCCCCCACTTTTTTGGGTCATATCAAATGATCCGGGGTGTTTTGCTTCTCCAGGACTTTTAATTTTTTTTTGGATCACCACTGGGGTGACTCCAGGGTCCTTGGAATGACATGTAGGTGCCGGCCTGGTAGGTCCACCTTTAGAGGGTCTTTGGTGATGACTCCAGTGTTTATGGCCACAGTCCCGCCAACAAAATTTATGTGACTATTCACCTGGTTTTTGGGGCCTGATATTTTTCTCCTCTCCCATGCTCTCCTGTTTCTCGTAGAGGTGTGTCATGGGGAACCAGTTTTGTTTATTAAAGATTGCTGTGAGATGGGGGTGGTTATGTGATCTTTCTACGTAGAATTTAATAAGAATTTTTTTTTCTCTTTCTTTTCACTACTCTTTGATAGTGTTCCTGTTTCAAGCATTGGTGGTGTCATACATACTTTAAATCTGTCTTACAGCATTACTAACATGTGTCAAGATAGATGGGAAATCAATAGGTGTGATACTTAGCTCTTGTGTTTGTTATTAAATGGCACTTCTCAGGGTAGTATGTACAATGTTCACTCTTTACATTATTATCATGTTTATTGTAATTTAGTAAAATGCATCAACGCCAGTGTGTGGCCACCGCTGTGTTGTGATGGTGATGTTACGCAGAAATTGGGGTTTCCCTGAGGCCTAATGCCTTGTCTAAGGGCAAAGGGTAAAAGTTACACAAAACACCTGTAAAACTAGGCCTTCCAGGTCTATCCCCATAAACAAAGCTGGTATTACCAGTGTGGTTTAGTGCTCCACTGGGTTAGGGTATCAGAAGGTTTATTTTCCAAATGTTGGTGGGGAGGAGGTTGGCGTCGCTTGGGTTACACATGTGCGCGGGATGGATAGCGGAAGGCGGCCAGGTGGTCACTTCAAAAACAAAACAATTCCCTACGCGGTCGGCCCAGCCACCACTCCCATCCTCCAGAACACATCTCCTCCTATTTCTTCAGTTCACACTCGTCCTTCCGGGCCCCGACCATGTCCGAGCCCAGGGTGTGTACTGGTACACCATGAAAAGTGCCTATGGCTTGAGTTAGCTACACAAAAAGGGAATACAACATCACAAACTTAGCTGAACCCAGGCTCCGTCTCGCCATCCGCTATCCATCCCGCGCACATGTGTAACCCAAGCGACGCCAACCTCCTCCCAACCAACATTTGGAAAATAAATCCCTAGCTGGATTTCTCTATTTCACCGCTTAAACTTACTTTACAGTATTCACCAAAAGCACAGCATATTTCTAAAATTATCATTTACATTTATCTAAAGGTTATACATTATTATTACTGTTTTTCCTAATTACCTGAAATTTATGGCACACTTCTCCAATAGCTATATATTACGTATATTTAAATGTCATGCAGAAACCTGCATAACACCCCTTCTCTTGTATACATTACTAAATTTAAAAGGAGAAACTTTGTTTTTCCTTTTGGGCCACCCCGCCTCGGTGGGATACGGCCGGTGCGTTGAAAGAAGAACGATAAAGATGCTAGACTCTTGCCTATTCAGCTCTAGAAAATAATGAATATCCAATGGGTCTCTATTGATCTAAGAAATGCTTTTGACACTAGACCACAATATCATGACAATTAATGAGACTATACCTCATTAACCCATACTATCAACAAAGGAGTGTCACAAGGCAGCATCCTTGGTCCACTATTATTCCTCGTCTACATCAATGACCTCCAAAATGCCTCCCAGGAACTTAAACCAATGTATGTTTGTATCATAAATTGTACTACTTGTAATACTGTTATCAATTTCATCTACATTAAACTATAAAGCTTATTAACTAAAAAATTTGGCTACCTCATATTAATAATAGAGTAAAATACTGAATATTTGAAATTTACCACTCTATCTGTCTAGACTTTAGTAGTCTAAGTATTAGGTTAAGTCTGCCCAAAATGCCCCGGAATGATAGTGGCTTTCTTTGTACCAATCAAATTATGAAATGTAAACACACACATTGTAACCTTTGCAAAGAAATAAATTTTTGTTTTGTTTTATTTTGACTGAGGAGCTTGTAAAAGAAGAAGCTTGTAAAAATTTCTACCTGGATGGTAACCAACAAACTTACTCTCAAGATTAACAAGACTTACATACTGTCCAAGAATAAAATTAAAAATACTCATTTCAACATAAAAATAAATAACTGACATTCAGAAAGACACGACAAGGGAAAATTCTTAGAGATACACCTTGACAGCAACCTGAAATTCAACACCCATATCACAAACACATTTAAGAAAATTTTTAAAATTGTAGACATTCTATCAAAGATATGTATGATGTTCAACAAACATTACACATGCTGTATTATTCTCAATCTATCCTTACCTCACATGGTAGCTATGCTTGGGGATCAACTACGGCAAATGACCTACAACCCATTGTTACCTAACAGCAATTAGGTGTTAGAATAATCACCCAATTAGGTTCAAGACACATCTACACACAACTCATTATGACTGTAAACAAAATAAACATATAAATAGTTCATTACCCCTATAACTTGTTCAGCTATCAAAACTTTGTGGCCCAGTCCCTGGACCCATCATATGCCCCTGTAATCTTTTGACTAAGACCCACAGGATGGGTATGGGGTGCATAATAAAGATATTAAACACTAAAGGCTCAAGACAACACACACCATCACTATTCAACCCTACACACTGGCTCTTCCTGGAGAGCTGCAACACAACACAGACAAAAAAAAAAAAAAAAGTCACTCTGATATACTGTGTTCAATTCAACCTATACCTAAAGGATACCTGAAGGAGATTTCTGGAGGAGAGGTCAATGTCCCCCACAGCCCAGTCCCAGACCAGGCCTTTAAAGCTACCCAAGCTCTTAACTTTAATAACTTCCTGGCAATTAGTTCCACTTATCAACACAACTTTATGTCAACAAGAATCAGCAACCAAAATTTATGGAACAATAAGAAAAAAATGGTATGGTTAAATATGATTAAAATGCTACATAATTATCATATATGACACTGTTTGCTATTGCAACCTTAAATTGTCAGAACCATGACCATGGAAGTGACAGTAATTCTGCATTTAAATGAAAAAATATCAGACTCTTAGAGACCTGTTGTAATGTATATTACATATGTCTTATATACTGTAACAGCAAAATAAAACACTAAATATCAGAAACAAAAGCTGTTAGTTAAAACCTCATTTTAGGCCTCACCTTGCCGTGCATCTCAATGGCAAACTCAAACCCGCCAAGTTTGGCATGATTTGTGGTGACAAGATGGAGGGCGTGCGAGGAAAGCGCTGTATGGAGCCAATTGTGGGCATGGAGGAACAGTAGAGCCTCTACCACCCCCACCAGGATGTCCACTGTACCACCCACACTCAGGTCCCGGTGCTGTGGAAATGCTGCTCATTAAATATCTCAACAATTTATGAATAATCTTAAAAACATACAGGAGGGACCCGCTTATACAGCAGTTTAGGTTCCGGGCTACTGCTGAAAAGTAAAAATCGCTGTAAAGTGCATCATAGCCTCTTTCACTTTCAAATATATGTAAAAGCCTGCTAATATGTCTACATTATCAAATATTGAGTGAGTAATACAGCTAGGGCTGAAAAATGCATATATGTATAGTATTCACATTACTTGCCTAAAAATATTTTTGTCCTTAGCTTATAGTGAGTGGTGACTATATTTACTGTAGGAAGTCTAAATAAATGAAGAATGCATATAATTGAAAACCACTGCATTTGTGGAGAAAATTCTCCAAGAGGGGGGTATCAGCCCCTTTCAGCCCTGAGGGACGACCCTGTCAGAAAGGGCAGTGGTGTCTTGTTTACTTCCGCATCAAATAAATGAAAGCAAATACTTTACTAGCGTGTACCAGTCATGATCATGTGCACCTCTTTGTAAGAGATTGGTGTTGCAACTAATGAAAGTAACTAGAGTAATTAAACTCTGTACTGCAACAAGGAAGGTACAGGAAACTCCAAAATTATGAAATTTGATCGAAAACTAACGAAATTATGCTGTCGCGAAGTTCGCGGTATCTATGACACTGATGCATCGGCGATTTCACCCACTTCGAGCCTTATTTTCGACAAATTCTAATGTTTCAGTCTCCTAAAATTATAGCTATTTCGCTAGAACTCCATTTTTCTATCGATTGAGTACAAGAAACTGCCTATTTACCAATTTCATCTACCCAAAATAGTGGTCAGAAAATGGCAATTTTCCAATTTCACACAAATTTCAAACGATGTCAGTTTCAAAATAGGGTCCAGAGTAAACAAGGCAGACATTCCTGGCACTAAAATAACATGTTCTCTGTTCATTAGCCACGTCTCCAGGCCCCTGTTCTATTACTTTTGCTTTCCATTTTGAATTTTTATTCTCACACAAAAATAGAAGATTTACTGTTATGTATACAACTGCATCATTGTAAAAATGGTATAAATAATATCAGAGCACTTGTGCATGAATATAAGACTCGCCAGTTGATGTGTATTGGACGCATGGTGTGATTTGTTTACTCTTGAACATCGTCAAAAATCGAACATTTGCGCTACTTTGAGCTCAATTTCAAGGTACTTGTCATTGTCATACCAATCAAAATCATCTCTATTTCTGTAATATATCTTCCATTCTATCAAATGAGACCAAGAAAACGAGAATACATCAATAAATACCATACGAAAATCGACTGCAAACTCACTGTTTTAATCGAAAAAAAACGGTCAGTTTTTTTTTTCTCATTATGCAGTGTGTGCTGCAGGATTTTTTATACTGCGCACAGTGACCACACAGACCCATTCTTTCATATGTATGCCTACCAGACGTTTTCTGCTTAAATTGAGGCAGCTAGAATTTGGGCGTACTAGTACGGCACCAACCCCTGCTCGTAAAACGTACTAGTACGGCACCGACCCCGAAAGGGTTAATTAAGGACTACAAACTTCTTGTGCCAAGACTACTCTGTTTTTGTATAGCCAAGAGATAATACTTTTCTGCCATTTGCAAACTGTTTCTGTTGGATCCACCAACAAGTATTTTTTTGCAATATATTGCAAAAAAACACTGAGCAGA
>WNWK01015122.1:32500-48904 GCA_009830355.1 Cherax destructor
ACGAATTTCGTTCGAGAATGCTGTTCAAGTGCCATTACCAAAGCGAATTTATCCCCATAAGGAATAATGTAAAATAGACTAGTCTTTTTACACCCCAAAAATATACTTACAAAAGCATTTAAAAATAAACTTACATAAAAGGGCGATTTTGGGGACCATCGTAACTCAAGGTACCACTGTGTATGTATGTATGTATGTATGTATTGTATGTATGTATGTATGTATGTATGTATGTATGTATGTAGTATGTATGTATGTATGTATGTATGTATGTATGTATGTATGTATGTATGTATGTATGTATGTATGTATGTATGTATGTATGTATGTATGTATGTATGTATGTATGTGTATATATATATATATATATATATATATATATATATATATATATATATATATATATATATATATATATATATATATATATATATATATATATATATATATATATATATATATATATTATATATATAATATATATATATATATATATATATATATATATATATATATATATATATATATATATATATATATATATATATATATATATATATATATATATATATATATATATATATATATATATATATATATATATATATATATATATATATATATATATATATATATATAGTGGTACCCGACTTACGATATTTTCATTCCAGAATGCTGTTCAAGTGCCATTACCAAACGAATTTATCTCCTTAAGAAATGATGTAAAATAGACTAGTCTGTTTAGACCCCCAAAATTACACTTACAAAAGAATTTAAAAAAATAAACTTACATAAAGGGTGTGTTTGGGACCATCGTAAGTCGAGGGTACCACTGTATATATATACACACCACACACACACACACACACACACACACTTAGGTCACACTACACATTCATGTACAAGCATATATATACAAGCCCTCTGGGTTTCTTTATTTTCTTATAGTTCTTGTTCTTATTTCCTCTTACATATCTCCATGGGAAGTGGAACTGAATTCTTCCTCCAAGCCATGCGTGTGTGAGCGACTAAAATGCAAGGGCTAGTAACCCTTCTCCTGAATATATTACTAAATGTAAAGGAGAAACTTTCGTTTTCCTTTTGGGCACCTGCCTCGGTGGGAAACGGCCAACGTGTTGAAAAGATATATATATATATATATATATATATATATTCTTTCTTCTTTCAACACGTCGGTGTCTCCCACCCGAAGGGCCCAAAGGAAAAGAGCTTCTCCTTTACAGTTATATATACAGGAGAAGGGGTTAACCCCTGCTCCGGCATTTTAGTGCCTCCCAGACACGCATGCTACGGGAATCTGTTCACTCATGGAAAGAGAAATAAGAACAAAACTAGTAAAAATAGAAGAAAGAAAGATGTGTATATACATATGCTTGTACATGAATTTAGTGTGACCAATCAAGTAAGTAACAAGACATACCTGAAATCTTGCATGTTTATGAGACAGAAAAAAGACACCAGCAATCCTACCATCATGTAAAACAATTACAGGCTTTCGTTTTACACTCACTTGGCAGGACGTAGTACCTCCTGGGCAGTTGCTGTCTACCAACCTACTACCTAGAATATATATATAGATATATATATATATATATATATATATATATATATATCTTCTTCTTTCAACACGTCGGCCGTCTCCCACCGAGCAGGGTGGCCCAAAAGAAAAAACGAAAGTTTCTCCTTTTACATTTAGTAATATATACAGGAGAAGGGGTTACTAGCCCCTTGCACCCGGCATTTTAGTCGCCTCTTACGACACGCATGGCTACGGAGGAAGAATTCTGTTCCACTTCCCCATGGAGATAAGAGGAAATAAGAACAAGAACTAGTAAGAAAATAGAAGAAAACTCAGAGGGTGTGTGTATAACATATGCTTGTACATGAATGTGTAGTGTGACCTAAGTGTAAGTAGAAGTAACAAGACATACCTGAAATCTTGCATGTTTATGAGACAGAAAAAGACACCAGCAATCCTACCATCATTAAAACAATTACAGGCTTTGCTTTACACTCACTTGGCAGGACGGTAGTACCTCCCTGGGCAGTTGCTGTCTACCAACCTACTACCTAGAATATATTATAGATATAGATATATATATATATATATATATATATATATATATATATATATATATATATATATATATATATATATACATCATCATCATCATCTTTCAACAAATCGGCCATATCCTACCGAAGAAGGGTGGCCCAAAAAGAAAAACAAAAGTTTCTCTCTTTAACTTTAGTAATGTATACAGGAGAAGAGGTTACTAGCCCCTTGCTCCTGGCATTTTAGTTGCCTTTTACGACACACATGGCTTAAGGAGGAAGAATTCTGTTCCACTTCCCCATGGAGAAGAAAAATTATTCTTCTTTCTTTCAACACGTCGGCCGTTTCCCACTGAGGCAGGGTGGCCCAAAAGGAAAAACGAAAGTTTCTCCTTTTACATTTAGTAATATATACAGGAGAAGGGGTTACTAGCACCTTGCTCCCGGCATTTTAGTCGCCTCTTACGACATGCATGGCTTACGGAGGAAGAATTCTATTCCACTTCCCCATTATTATTATTATTATTATTATTATTATTATTACTATTATTATTATGTGATGCAGATCATGGGAGCCACACAATAATTTTGGTATAAGTGTTTAAAACAAACATTTTTTATAGTTTATGAAAAAGTCAAATACGTAATGCATTTTGTCAAGATCATTAATACAGTAAATGTAAACATGATATCTCTCTTAACAATTAGAATGTTTACTTATTATTAAACTTTCTGATGCTTGGAAATGCCTATATGAGAGCATTTTTAAATATTTATTAATGCTATCTTGACTCCTCATAATACATTTGTCATACTGTTCTGTAATTAAGCATAACACAGTTCTCTCTCTAGCTCTGTGAGTGTACACAAACGCTCTCAGAAAATCACTTGTTGTCGGGGTTATAATAAGAATTTTCCAGAGGTGGAAGAACAAATTTCTATAACCTTGCTTAATAAATTTAACCAGTACTTAAGACTTGTATTAATAATTATTGAAATCTTTCTCATTGTTTTCGGAGAGTATAATGTGTTCAGTTTTCAACAAACACTTGTTGAGGTGACCCTTATTGTCTGAGGCTATAGCCAGGGATACTGTTATTGCATGATCATTTCTTGCTATATGTACAAGGTATACAGGCCTAGCTGACATCAATGACATACTACAGTACTATATAGAAAGCCCCTTGTTATGCAGAGCATTTCAGGCAAATTGGGTCAATTTTGTCCCAGGATGCAACCCACACCAGTCGACTAATACCCAGCTACCCATTCTACTAATGGGTGAATAGGGACGACCAGTGTAAGGAAACATGCCCAATGTTTCCTCCCTTGCCGGGAATCGAATCCAGACCCCTCACCATGTGAAGTGGAGAGCTTTGCCTACCAGGCCACGAGCCAAAGTTTAAGAAAGAGCCAATCTTGAATAGACAAACTACTTATACACGTATATACCTCCCAGCATACTTGAGGGGTATTACCAATAGACCCCTGACTGTCTTCAAAAGGGAGCTGGAGAGATACCTAGTCAGTACCTGACCAGCCAGGCTGTGGTTCATACGTCGAATTACGTGCAGCCGGCAGTAACAGCCAGGTTGATCAGGTCCTGATCCACTGCGAGGTCTGGTCATGGTCTATGCCACAGGGATGTTGACCCCCCAAAACACCCTCCAGGTATACCTGGCATAGCAGAATAACTCACGTGTAAGCGATGCTGGTTTCCTCAGGTCTCTTGAGGTCAGCTGGTGTGAGGAGAGGCAGGGAGGTGGAAACATACATTTGCTCCAGAAGATGACACGAAACAGTCTGAAAGGGTGAAGCTCTTTATTAAGAATTCTGATGACCCTTATGTACACTTGTCAAAATATTATACAACAAGTAAATGGCAATAAGCAGTACAGTGGACCCCCGGTTATCGGCCATAATTTGTTCCAGAATGCTGTTCAAGTGCCGTTACCGAACGAATTTGTTCCCATAAGGAATAATGTAAATTAGATTAGTCCTTTTAGACCCCCAAAAATACACTTACAAAAGCACTTAAAAAAATACACTTACATAATTGTTCGAGTTTGGAGCAGTACGAAATCCGGGGTTCCACTGTATTTAATAATCATAGCTAAAGGCAGGCAGACAAATCTTAAATTTTTTTTAAAATGTCCAAACCATTACCAATGTTAACATTACTGTACAGTGGACCCCCGAGTTTCGAAAGGTTCTTACTTCGTAAACTTCGTGTTTCGTAAGCTTTTTACGACTTCGATAATCGTAAAACTGCTCGTGTTTCGTAACGTATTAGACCTGTCCGCCTGCTCCGCGCCTGCGCGGGACGCAGGACGCCGCCAGTGAAGCGTTGTTTACCATTGAGAGAACATTACCTAGCGCGCTCTTTCAAACATTCACACTACATTTGGTGTTTTTTTTGGTGATTTAGTGATTGTCACTGTGAAATAAGTCACCATGGGTCCAAAGAAGCTTCCTAGTGGCACCCCTGTGGTAAAGAAAGTGAGGAACACCATCGAACTGAAGAAAGAGATTATAGAAAAATATGAGAGTGGCGTACGTCTGAGTGATCTTGCCAGGATGTACAACAAAACCCCTTCTACTATCGGCTCTATCCTGGCAAAGAGAAATGAGATCAAGGAAGCTAATGTTGCAAAAGGGGTTGATATGTTAACGAAAAATAGATCGAAAACAGTGGATGAGGTTGAGAAGTTGTTGTTGGTGTGGATCCATGAAAACAGAGAGCGGGTGATAGTGTTTCCATGGCGATAATTTGTGAAAAGGCAAGGAAGTTGCACGCAGATCTTGTCAAGACAATGCCTGCAACCAGTGGTGAGGCAAGTGATTTTAAAGCCAGCAAAGGCTGGTTTGACAGGTTTAAGAAACGTAGTGGCATACACAGTGTTGTGAGGCATGGTGAGGCAGCCAGCTCAGACAAACGTGCAGCTGAAAAATTTGTGCAGGAATTCCAGGGGTTCGTAGAGGCTGAACAATTCCTCCCCCAACAAGTGTTTAACTGTGATGAAACAGGCCTGTTTTGGAAGAAAATGCCCAACAGGACCTACATTACTCAGGAGGAAAAGGCACAGCCAGGACACAAGCCTATGAAAGACAGGCTAACTCTCATGTTTTGTTCTAATGCTAGTGGTGATTTTAAAGTGAAGCCTTTACTGGTGTATCACTATGAAAATCCCAGACCCTTCAAGAATCACAGTGTTGACAAGAATAATTTGTGTGTGCATTGGAAGGCTAACACCAAGGCATGGGTCACTACGGAGATTTTCAAGGAATGGGTGACTGGAGTGTTTGGCCCTACTGTGAAGAAATACCTCTTGGAAAAGAAATTGCCACTCAAGTGCCTCCTGATACTGGACAATGCTCCTGCTCACCCTCACAACTTGCAAGAGTGTTTGTCTGACAAGTTTAATTTCATCAGAGTGAAGTTCTTGCCTCCTAACACCACTCCTCTCCTCCAGCCCATGGACCAGCAGGTCATTTCCAACTTCAAGAAACTGTACACCAAAGCACTGTTTGAAAAGTGCTTTGAAGTGACCTCGGACACTGAGTTGACCCTAAGAGAGTTCTGGAAAGATCACTTCAACATTGTGCAATGCATACGCCTTATAGGTAAGGCTTGGGAGGGAGTGACTTCAGGACTTTGAACTCTGCTTGGAGACCATTGTGGCCAGGTTGTGTCCAACAGAGGGATTTTGAAGGATTTGAGGCTGACCCTGACCTTGACCCTGACGACCCTGTGCCTGTTGTGGACTCTATTGTGGCATTGGGGAACAACCTGGGGTTGGAGGTGAGTGGTGAGGATGTGGAAGAGTTGGTGGAGGCCCACAGGGTAGAGCTAACAACTGAAGAGCTGCAAGAGCTTCATATGGAACAGCAACAGACCACAGCTGAGGTTATTGCTTCAAAGGAGGAGGATGAGAGACAGAAGAAGGTGCCCTCTTCAGTGCTTAAGGAGATGTGTACAAAGTGGAATGAGTTGCAGACATTTGTTGAAAGACACCACCCTGAGCAAGCTGAAATGAGCCTTCTGTGCAGCCACTTCAGTGACAGAGCCATGTCACACTTCAGGAAAGTGTTGAAGGGTCGCCAGAAACAGAGGACTCTGGACAGCTACTTCACCAGGCAGGGGTCTAGTGACTCTCAAGTTGGTCCTAGTGGCATTAAAAGACCAAGAAGGGAAGTAACCCCAGAGAGGGCTTTGACACCTGAAGTCCTTTTGGAGGGGGATTCCCCTTCCAACCACTAACTCCCTGCCCCTTTCAGCAACTCTACCTTCCAGATGCCTGCAACTCTTCAATAAAGGTAAGTAAATGTATATATATATTTCTTGTTTTTAATTTAGTAGGTGAATATTTTTTTGTGGAACGGATTAATTGTATTTACATTATTTCTTATGGGAAATAATGGTTCGAATTTCGAAAACTTCGTGTTAAGTACTAGCTCCTGGAACGGATTAATTACGATACTCGGGGGTCCACTGTATATTTTTAGACCTACCAAAGAATGGGTACAAGATGTACAATAGTACTATTAAATTAAAATTTTAATAAACGATATCTTAAACCTGTAATGCCAGTTATAGTCACCCAGGAAGAGGAATCAGAAGTAGACACATGACCCATGCAAATACAGTGGACCCTCAGTTTTCATTCACCTCCAAAATCGAACAATTATGTAAGTGTATTTTCGTAAGTGCTTTTGTAAGTGTATTTTTAGGGGTCTGAAATGACTAATCTAATTTACATTTGTCCTTATGGGAACAAATTCGTTTGGTAACGGCACTCAAACAGCATTCTGGAAAAAAATTTCAACGAAAACCGAGGGTCCACTGTACAAGTCAGTGAACTGAGGAAACTCACACGGAAACAAACACGAAGATAGATCTTAATCATGCCACAAGCGGGGATAGAACCCGCAGTCAGAGTCATAAAACGGCAGCTGGCTCAGTGGCTAACACGTCGGTCTGGAGTTTTATGACTCTGACTGCGGGTTCTATCCCCGCCTGTGGTATAGTTTGTTTGCAATCATGTCATTACGATTTCATGAGTCAAGATAGATCTTCGTCAGCAGAAAATCAGAGATCAAAATACGTATACAATCTCTCATTACAGTGTGTTTCTGCCTCCATGTGGGGTTCCACAATTCATCATCTTTGATATTTCATCACAAATCAAGAGAGTACTTATATAAAACATAGGAGTATGACCTTGTGTAGGTTGGAGGAGACTCCTGTGTAGGGTTGTGAGCGGGGAGAAGTGGCGTCCCCCTCGGTGATACACGCACCCCACACACTTGCTAGACTTCCCTGACGTCTGAAACAAGCACAATATATTTGCATATGCACATGCACAACACACTACAATATACTTGTACACATAGCATTATGTCACTACATTATGTTCGCTTCCAGCCCCCTCTTGGAGTGACAACTTTAGTGCACTGGAAATAACATTAGTACCCTGGAAGTAACAACATTAGTATTCTGGAAGTTATGTTAGTATCCTAGAGGTGACATTAGTATTTTAGAAGTTATATCATTAGTACCCTGGAAATGACAACATTAGTAAAGTGGAACCCCGAGTTTCGAATGCATTGACTATCGAACACTTCGAGTTTCGACCGCTTTTTTCTAACCAATTTTGTCCCGAGTATCGGACATGCCCCGTGTTTTGAACCGCGTACCAGACCTGTCCGCCTGCCTTTCCTGCGTGCCTCCCAGCGCAGGAGTCGTGAGTCAGTCTGGCTTTGTTTATCCTCCGAGTGAACATTACCCTGCACGCTCATCTAACATTTCACAATTAATTCATTGTGTTTGGTGCTTGTTCATTAAGTGCGACTGTGAAATAAGCTACCATGGGCCCAAAGAAACTTCCTAGTGGCACCCCTGTGGTAAAGAAAGTGAGAAACAGCATAGAAGTGAAGAATGACATAGTAAAAAAATACGAGAGTGGTGTGCGACTTGTGGAGCTTGCCAGGATATATGGCAAAACCAAATCAACAGGAAGGCAGGGAGTGTAGCAGGGATGCAGGGAGTGTAGCAGGCATGAAGGGAGTGTAGCAGGCATGCAGGGAGTATAGCAGGCATGCAGGGAGTGTAGCAGGAAGGCAGGGAGTGGAAATTCCCCTTCCAAACACTAAGCTCTCCCTCACTCCTCCCTATCTTCCAGATGCCATCAACAATCTTCAATAAAGGTAAGCAAAAAATGTTATTTTATATGTTTATTTAAATGTTTATTTATCTATTACTAATTTAAGTACTATGTATGTTTGTTGTGTGTATGTAAAACTATAATTAATCTCTATAAAATTTATTATTTTTTTAATATTTTTGGGTTTCTGGAATGGATTAATTGGATTTACATTATTTCTTATGGGAAATATTGCTTCGAGTTTCGAACGTTTGACTTTAGAACTAGCTCCTGGAACGGATTAAGTTCGAAACTCGGGGGTCCACTGTACCTAGAAGTGGCAACATTAGTATCCTGGATGTTATATCATTAGTATCCTAGAAGTGACAACATTAGTATCCCAAAAGTGGCAATGTTAGTACCCTGGAAGTGACAAATCATGGAATGGGTGTGTTAACCACTTGGCCAGAGTTAGCTGGCCGAGTGGTTAATGCACTGTCCTGTGAATTTTAAGACTCACTTGCCATTGGTTCAAGCCCCACCCATTCCATGATTTATTTGCAATCGTGTTATTACAATTTCGTGAGTATGGAAGTGACGTTAGTACCCTGGAAGTGATGTCAGTACCCTGCAAGTGACAATGTTGGTGTGCAAAGTGTCCCAAAATTCTGGACAAAGAGTCAATAAAGGAGTCATATTCTTAATATTAAAGAGATATATTCCTAATATGGGTTTTACATATTTTAATTAGTATTAAATTACCCAGAGGGCTGACTATACCAATCTTATGGTACTTTAACTAGTGCTCTTGCACATCTTCGCAAGCCAGGGGAAAGCAGGGAAGTTATTTTATTAAGCCTGGAGGATTACTAACAAAAGGGCATGGCTTATTTGCAATGGGTCCTTTGGTCCTCTACCCCAGGATGTGACCCACAACAGTTTGCTAACACCCAGGTGCCTACTACTGCTAGGTGAGAAGCAACACGTGTAAGGTATATATTAAAGGTAAGGAAACACTCAACACCTCCAACAATCCCCTCGTCCTATGGTTAAACCCAGGATGGTGCTATGAGCCACTCAGTAGCTTGGTGGTACAGATATGACAGGATGATGACCTTAACTTCATTTACACTTTGCAGGTATGCAGTATTACCACTAGAGGTTCTGATGTCTGTAATGTACGTCATCATTTTCATGCTTCTGTTATTTGCCCAATAACTTTAATTTTTGTTGAGAAAAAGCCTAACAGTTATTTATTATTTGACTAAGACAGACGATAAAGAAGAAGAGAAGGCGATAAGCAATCTTACTTGTAGAAGAAACAGGAGCTAATAATTCTGGGGAAGAAAGAGGAAAAAAAAGTTAAAAATATATGAATGGATTATCAGTTAAAAAAAAAAAACAATAATTATAACTTAAGGACTGCAAACAAGTCACTGATTAAAAAAATCTTAAACGTACCTGTTAGATAAATTGTTCAACAAATCTACAAGTTAAAACTAAGCAAAACTAAACTGCACAATTCCAAACTACACAATTCTCAAGACGACTAAGAAAAAAGAAATTTCTTTCACCAAATGAAGCATTAGTTGTCAGGAGAGACATGCTGATTGTGAAAATAATTGAAATAAATAATACTACACTACAAAATACAGTACAAGCTGAAAATCATTTATAACAATTCAAGTATTCTGAGAGACTTTAACACACACAAGAGCAGAGCATAAACTCATGTGCAGACAATGGAACAATACTATATAATACAGAGTACTTTACTTTGCTTAATATGGTCTCAGTGTACGGTACTGTACTTATAATAAATCCTTTGTTGTCTTAAATGTGGTTAGTTTATGCTATCTTGAGAGATACAAATACAAATTTTCATTTTTTTATGTGGACCAAATAATGTAAGAAAACACTGATAGGCAACAAAAGAAAGCCACTAGTATGGAAAGCATATTGTTGGTAGGACATACTTGAGTGCCAGGCTGTTCTTGGAGGCAGCATGTGTGAGTGTAGGGTGTGTGAGACTGGTGTTGGTGGTAGCAGTGCGGGCCAGCGTCCTGTGTAAGGTCATAGCTAGCAGCAGGTCCAGGAAGGACAGGATCTTCTGGCGACGGATCGGTGAAGGCTGCTTCAGTGCGTAGTCCCTGTGGAAGATGACAACTTAAGAATGAAGGAACACTGCAGCAGGCCTACTGACCCATGCTAGGTAGTGTGTAGTCACTGTAGAAGATAACTTAAGAATGAGGGAACACTGTACTAGGTCTACTGGTCCATGCTAGGCATGTTATCCTCTCTTTAATATAATTTATGTGATGTCTTAAATCCATGTTGGACATTCAGTTTAAGAAGTGGAAGGGGAAGGGAGGGGAAAAAGTAGGGAGAGAGAGAGAGGTAGGAAGGAAAAAAAGTAGGAAGGGGAAGAGAGGTAGGGAGGGCAAGAGGCAGGGAGGAAAGGAAGGAGGGAAAAAGGGAAAGAGGTAGGGAGGGAGGGTGGGAGAGACAAAGAGAGGTAGTAACAAAAGTCTGTGTAGATCACTTAGGGCTCACAGCTATAAAAATATATACGTACATGCAAAATAATATAAAATAAAAAAGCACCCAACATAAACATTCATCATACCAAGTTAAAACAACCACCATCAATTAAAACCTCATTAATTATTAATGTCAACAGACTCTCCTAAAAGTTCCCAAGGTCCCTACAGGCATGAAGGTGAAAAGAAACCTAAACCAAGGGAAACCTGTTAAAATATGTTTCACAGTTAGCGACACATCACAAGCTACACAGGGGAACAAGCGCATCTGCGAACAGGTGGCCATGTATGGGTGAAATGTGCAAGAGGGAGAGAGGAAGATAAAAAAAAAATCTGATTATGACAGTACTGTACAGGAAAGAAAAAAGAAATTTTTATGTACCATTTGTGATATGGGTTTGCCCACAGTAGGCTTCTTCAGTCGAATACTGACTGTTGGACTGATCATGTCATTTTTATATACATTATATATATATATATATATATTTTTTTTCTTTCAACAAGTCGGCCATCTCCCACCGAGGCAGGATGACCCAAAAGAAAGAAAATCCCCCAAAATAAAATATTTTCATCATCATTCAATACTTTCACCTCACTCATACATAATCACTGTCTTTGCAGAGGTGCTCAGATACGACAGTGGAGAATATAAAACGAATTTCTGCTGCTGATGTTACAACCTGACTTGACAGAACTCTAGTCCCTCCCAGCTGTCACTATCCCAGACCCCTCCTTTAAAGTGCAGGCATTGTACTTCCCATTTCCAGGACTCAATTCCAACTAAATCAATTAACTGGTTTCCCTGAATCCCTTCACAAAATGTTACCCTGCTCACACTCCAACAGCTCATAAGGTCCCAAAAACCATTCGTCTCCATTCACTCCTATCTAACACACTCGCACATGCTTGCTGGAAGTCCAAGCCCCTCGCCCACAAAACCTCCTTTACCCCCTCCCTCCAACCTTTTCGAGGACTGACCCCTACCCAGCCTTCCTTCCCCTACAGATTTATACGCTCTCCAAGTCATTCTACTTTGATCCATTCTCTCTAAATGACCAAACCACCTCAACAACCCCTCTTCAGCCCTCTGACTAATACTTTTAGTAACTCCACACCTCCTAATTTCGACACTCCAAATTTTCTGCATAATATTTACACCACACATTGCCCTTAGACAGGACATCTCCACTGCCTCCAGCTACCTCCTCGCTGCAGCATTTGCAACCCATGCTTCACACCCATATAAAAGTGTTGGTACTACTATACTTTCGTACATTCCCTTCTCTGCCTCCATGGATAACGTTTTTTGTCTCCACAAATACCTCAACGCACCACTCACCTTTTTTCCTTCATCAATTCTATGGTTAACCTCATCCTTCATAAACCCATCTGCTGACAAGTCAACTCCCAAATATCTGAAAACATTCCCTTCTTCCATAATCCCTCTCTCCAATGTGATATCCTATTTTTCTTTATTTAAATCGTTTGATACCCTCGTCACCTTACTCTTATCTATGTTCACTTTCAACTTTCTACCTTTAGACACCCTCCCAAACTCGTCCACTAACCTCTGCAACTTTTCTTTAGAATCTCCCATAAGCACAGTATCATCAGCAAAAAGTAACTGTCAACTCCCATTTTGCATTTAATTCCCCATAATTTAATCCCACTCCTCTCCCCAACACCCTAGCATTTACTTCTTTTACAACCCTATCTTTTTTTTTTATTAACACATCGGCCGATTCCCACCAAGGCAGGGTGGCCCGAAAAAGAAAAACTTTCATCATCATTCACTCCATCACTGTCTTGCCAGAAGGGTGCTTTACACTACAGTTATAAAACTGCAACATTAACACCCCTCCTTCAGAGTGCCGGCACTGTACTTCCCATCTCCAGAACTCAAGTCCGGCCTGCCGGTTTCCCTGAATCCCTTCATAAATGTTACTTTGCTCACACTCCAACAGCACGTCAAGTATTAAAAACCATATGCCTCCATTCACTCCTATCAAATACGCTCACACATGCTTGCTGGAAGTCCAAGCCCCTCGCACACAAAACTTCCTTTACCCCCTCCCTCCAACCTTTCCTAGGCCGACCCCTACCCCGCCTTCCCTCCACTACAGATTTATACACTCTCGAAGTCACTCTGTCTCGTTCCATTCTCTCTACATGTCCAAACCACCTCAACAACCCCTCCTCAGCTCTCTGGACAATCGTTTTGGTAATCCCGCACCTCCTCCTAATTTCCAAACTCCGAATTCTCTGCATTATATTCACACCACACATTGCCCTTAGACAGGACATCTCCACTGCCTCCAGCCTCCTCCTCGCTGCAGCATTTGCAACCCATGCTTCACACCCATATAAAAGTGTTGGTACTACTATACTTTCGTACATTCCCTTCTCTGCCTCCATGGATAACGTTTTTTGTCTCCACAAATACCTCAACGCACCACTCACCTTTTTTCCTTCATCAATTCTATGGTTAACCTCATCCTTCATAAACCCATCTGCTGACAAGTCAACTCCCAAATATCTGAAAACATTCCCTTCTTCCATAATCCCTCTCTCCAATGTGATATCCTATTTTTCTTTATTTAAATCGTTTGATACCCTCGTCACCTTACTCTTATCTATGTTCACTTTCAACTTTCTACCTTTAGACACCCTCCCAAACTCGTCCACTAACCTCTGCAACTTTTCTTTAGAATCTCCCATAAGCACAGTATCATCAGCAAAAAGTAACTGTCAACTCCCATTTTGCATTTAATTCCCCATAATTTAATCCCACTCCTCTCCCCAACACCCTAGCATTTACTTCTTTTACAACCCTATCTTTTTTTTTTATTAACACATCGGCCGATTCCCACCAAGGCAGGGTGGCCCGAAAAAGAAAAACTTTCATCATCATTCACTCCATCACTGTCTTGCCAGAAGGGTGCTTTACACTACAGTTATAAAACTGCAACATTAACACCCCTCCTTCAGAGTGCCGGCACTGTACTTCCCATCTCCAGAACTCAAGTCCGGCCTGCCGGTTTCCTGAATCCTTCATAAATGTTACTTTGCTCACACTCCAACAGCACGTCAAGTATTAAAAACCATATGCCTCCATTCACTCCTATCAAATACGCTCACACATGCTTGCTGGAGTCCAAGCCCTCGCACACAAAACTTCCTTTACCCCTCCCTCCAACCTTTCCTAGGCCGACCCCTACCCGCCTTCCCTCCACTACAGATTTATACACTCTCGAAGTCACTCTGTCTCGTTCCATTCTCTCTACATGTCCAAACCACCTCAACAACCCCTCCTCAGCTCTCTGGACAATCGTTTTGGTAATCCCGCACCTCCTCCTAATTTCCAAACTCCGAATTCTCTGCATTATATTCACACCACACATTGACCTCAGACATGACATCTCCACTGCCTCCAGCCTTCTCCTCGTTGCAACATTCATCACCCATGCTTCACACCCATATAAGAGCGTTGGTATAACTATACAGTGGTACCTCGAGTTACGATGGTCCCCAAAATCACCCTTTTATGTAAGTTTATTTTTTTAAATGCTTTTGTAGGTATATTTTTGGGGGTGTAAAAGGACTAGTCTATTTTACATTATTCCTTATGGGGATAAATTCGTTTGGTAATGGCACTTGAACAGCATTCTCGAACGAAAAAATATCGTAACTCGAGGTACCACTGTACTCTCATACATTCCCCTCTTTACTTCCATGGACAAGGTTCTTTGTCTCCACAGACTCCGAAGTGCTCCACTCACCCTTTTCCCCTCATCAATTCTATGATTCACCTCATCCTTCATAGACCCATCCGCCGACATGTCCACTCCCAAATATCTGAATACATTCACCTCCTCCATACTCTCTCCCTCCAATCTGATATCAATCTTTCGTCACCTATTCTTTTTGTTATCCTCATCACCTTACTCTTTCCTATATTCACTTTCAATTTTCTTCTTTTACACACCCTACCAAATTCATCCACCAACCTCTGCAACTTCTCTTCAGAATCTCCCAAAGCACAGTGTCATCAGCAAAAAGCAACTGTGACAACTCCCACTTTGTATTTGCTTCTTTATCTTTTAGCCCAACACCTCTTGCCAAGACCCTTGCATTCACTTCTCTTACAACCCCATCTATAAATATATTGAACAACCACGGTGACATCACACATCCTTGTCTAAGGCCCACTTTTACTGGGAAATAGTCCCTTCCCTCCTACACACTCTAACCTGAGCCTCACTATCCTCATAAAAACTCTTCACTGCTTTCAGTAACCTTCCTCCTATTCCATACACCTGCAACATCTGCCACATTGCCCCCTATCTACCCTATCATACGCCTTTTCCAAATCCATAAATGCCACAAAAACATCTTTACCCTTATCCAAATACTGTTCACCTATATGTTTCACTGTAAACACTTGGTCTACACACCCCCTACCTTTCCTAAAGCCCCTTGTTCATCTGCTATCCTGCTTTCTGTTTTACTCTTAATTCTTTCAATAATAACTCTACCATACACTTTACCAGGTACACTCAACAGACTTATTCCCCTATAATTTTTGCACTCTCTTTGTCCTTTGCCTTTATACAAAGGAACAATACACGCTCTCTGCCAATCCCTAGGTACCTTACCCTCTTCCATACATTTATTAAATAATAGCACCAACCACTCCAAAATTATATCCCCACCTGCTTTTAACATTTCTATCTTTATCCCATCAATCCCAGCTGCCTTACCCTTTTCATTCTACCCACTGCCTCACGAACTTCCCTACACCCACAACTGGCTCTTCCACACTCCTACAAGATGTTATTCCTCCTTGCCCCACCCGAAATCACAGCTTCCCTGTCTTCATCACATTTAAAAAACCTCAAAATATTTCTCCATCTTCCCAAAATCTAACTCTCCCTTTAATAACCCCCTCTCCCATTTTTTTTCAAATCCATTTCTTCTCTAGGCTTTAACATTAATCTCATTCCAAAATTTTTCTTATTTTCCCAAAAATTTTCTGATAAAATCTCCCCTCTCTCATCTGTCTCTTTTAATTCTTCCCCCTCTTTTAACCCTCTTTTTTTCTCCAAAACTCTTCCCCCCTTGCATCCCCTTTTCTTTTAAAAACCCCCATATGCTAACTTTTTTTCCCTTCTTCTTTACATCATCCCTTCCAAATGCTCCTTTCCCTCCCGCCCCCATCCCCTGAACCCCAAATTTGTGAAATTTTTGAAATTTTTAAATTTTTTTTTTTTACCCCTTTTACCTCTACTGCCCATCTATTAATATTGTTTATATTTTACCCTAACTTCCCCTTTTTTGTTTATAAAACCCCAAAATATTATATAAATATTTAACCATGGTGCATTACAAGCCCTGTTAAGATCTCATTTGTCTGAATGCGTTTTTGTTCAGCCCCTCCCTCAGAAATTTCAAATTTCAAAAAATTTTTTCCACTTATTTCAGACCATTCTAAAAAACCCTGACCCATCCCTTTAAAAAAAAATAACCACCCCTGTGTTTGTTTTGTGTTTTTGGTTGTTTTATGTGTAGTATATGTGTTATTGTTTTATTTGTGTGTGTATTATTTTTTTATAAGTGGGTTTTGAATATGTGTTTGAAATTTTTTA